>JAVGVS010000005.1:6003214-6303214 GCA_032718565.1 Distichodus sexfasciatus
TATATATATAATATATATCAGACATTCTATCTAGAGTGACTTCCATTCCAGGGACAGTTTCCCTGAAGCAAGTTGGGGTAAAAGGGGTAAGAGATAGGATAGAGCCAGACTCCAGTCCATGACCTCTTTGTCTGTAGTTTATATATCTTCAAATTATGCATATTATTGTGAAGAATACTTAACTGTATATTGCAATGGGTATTTTGGAGTATCCTTGTGAAAGCTTGACTTAACTTTCCAATGAACATTTTAATAATTCAACTGTGGGCATCTGGCTTATAAAGAGTAGGACAGCTGGATTACAACTAATATCAACTGGGTCATGCTGATGGCTAACAAAGGTACTTTATGGGTGCACAAAACAACCAGAAGAAGAACTATATTCTGAATCCTGAAAAATAACTCCTGGCCTGCAGCTTATAAATTATTGTAGCTGTCTGGCTGTACCAGGTGTGTCTATTACAAATATGTTAGCTCATTTGACAAAAGGTAAAAATTCTTGGAAACTCCATCAATCGTTTTTACATGATTTTATTTACATGATTTTATTTACATGTCATGTGTTCTTTAGATATTATTTATTTCAGTTATGGCTTATTCAGTATAAAAATGTTGCTTTATTTTCATCAGTTGACCTATTACCTCACTGTTTAAAAGGTCAAATCTAATCTCTGACTCCCAGAGGCACACAACGTGGACCTTTCCTGCATAGGACATTACTCTTGTAACTATTTGAGGACCAAGCGAAGTGTTGATCTTACATGTTCTGAGCAGGCTTTTTGACTTCTGTTGTCACATTGCTAACCCTTTTTAATTTGCACTGACAGATTGCGAATATCCAGCGTTAAAACATTCAGGGGCTATATTCTGCAAATACGGAAGGTGTCAGAATGGACCACTCAAATCAGAAGACATCAACCAACAAGAACAAAGTTGCTGTAGTTGGAGGTGGATTGGTAAGACAGCACAGACTGGCACATTTGAGAACAATCAGAAGGTCAACTGTATACCTAAATGTTGGTGTTGGTTTTTAATTCATGTTATAGTGATGTATTGCATTTAAAGATAATTGACATCTGTGGAAAAGGTGATTGTTCATAGATGTCAGTTCATGAATTTATCCATATAAAACCCTTTCCCAGCAGTTCTTGAGATGTTGACAATGCATTAAATTTAAAACAAATTAAGAAAGTATATTTAAGGATATATTTTAGTCATTTGCACAAATCACCTTGCATTTGAACAAATGCTAAGAAAATAAAACTTAACTATTGATTAAAAGGCATTTGAAAATGTTACAAGATTTAGCCAAATGACTTAAATATAAATGTATCAGGTACCATTATGTTATACAAATCTTTTTCTACAAAAGTTTTCTTACATCATTATAGGACATCCTTCTACTACATCTACTCTAATTCTATAGAAACTCTAGTAAACTCAGAGTACATTCTACATGTATTTATTAAGCCTTCAAAATATTTAATTTGAAATTTCATGATCTTGAGTGCTTTTTGGCATAGAATTGTGTTGTTTTTTTATAAAAATATTTTACATGTTGGAACCCTATCATATCTCACTCTTACCAAATTAGGTTGGTGCTTTGAATGCATGCTTCCTTGCCAAAAGAGGTTTTGATGTTGCAGTCTATGAATCACGAGAAGGTAAGAAGTATACCTGATTACAAATAATTATTAACATTTTAGAACATGAACTCAATCCTTAAAATCTTGCATGTGATTTTTTTTATACATTGCAAATTATTATTGCAGATGCATAGTGGCATAAGACAATCAATATTGCAGAGATTATTGTATTGATCGACTTTTATGGGTGTCAGATATTCGACTGGCCAAAATTGTGAAGGGAAGGAGCATCAACCTCGCTCTGTCCCATAGGGGGCTCCAAGCCTTAAAGCATGTTGGAATGGAAGAGAAGGTTTGTTCAGCTTCCACATTGTAGACAATGATCAGTTGACTCATAATGTCTACAATGCATACAATGTTGATATAAATAACCCATAAGAAATGTTCAAAGCTTTTTGGCTCTAGTTTAACAAAGAAATGTGGATATTCTCTTGATTTGTTGAATTATCTGCATTATTGTTTTTTTTAACATAGTGATGTTACATCTGTCAAATGTAGATTGTCTCTAAGGGAATCCCAATGCGTGCCCGTATGATCCACAGTATAAATGGAAAATGTTTTCCCATACCATATGGAAAAAAGGGCCAGGTAATGTGTAGTTCTCTCTTGTACATACACACACAACACACACTCACAAAACACATTGTACTGCAATGTCATACTCTTCCATTAAATGTGTAAGAATATTAAAACTGAATTCATGCATGAAAGTTTGCAGAGCTGTTCCCAGAGTGAGGCCACACTTTCCTAGTCTCTTTTTCATAGAAAATGCTTGCATCACTTTCACATACGCATTTCAGCACCACAGCTTAAAGAAGGAACATGACCACTGTCCTTAACCCTCCCACTCTGAGTCAACAGGGACAGTTCATCAGATAACTTGTTAATCATTGTTAGTTGAAAACAAAATAGAAACATTCAAGGACTCGTACTTTTAGATGTGATTTTGTATGAATATAACCTTCTTCATTCAGCCGTGAACTTACACATTGCATGTGTGATTTTCTAACTTAGTACAGCCATATAAAAATACTCAGTCTTCTTATAGTGATAATTTAGTAATGAGTGCAGATAGAGAGCGAGAGAAGTAGTCTAATAGACAGAGACAATGAGAGATAAATCCTCTAGTCACCTCCTCTATGGCAAATGCTGCCTAGCTTGAGAGTGCTTTTAAATACAACTGCTTAAGCACCGGATTAAAGTTCACTCCATATAAAAGCACAGACCTGATTTGAACTTGCTCAAAAACTTATAAATGGACAAAATCCAGGTCTTTTCAGGCCAAACACCACATTGTCCATCTGAGACCGCAGATCTCAGAGTGACAGCACTACTGCATTAAAAATGTTGTTTCAAATAGACTGTTTGAGCTTTGTTGAGGTCAGAAATATATCAGATGGCAAATTACTTTAATATTTCAAAGCTTTAAGCATGTACCTCTTGACTGAAGTCATGCTGTTATTATTTTAACATTTTGTATCTCTTCTTTTCAGTATATCCTCTCTGTAGATAGAGCCAACCTCAATAAGGAGCTACTAACAGGTACTTACTCACCAGTGAGATGTGTTTATGTGATCCAGCAATATGATGCATTATAAGGAGCTCATGCATTTAATTAATATGACAGCTATCATTTTTATACCTCTCTTACCTACATATTTTTGTAAAGGTTGCTCTCAATCATGAACTTGTATGTGTGTATGTACGTGTGTATGCATGTATGTATGTACGATGTTGAAAGCTGAGTGTGCTGTAAATGAAACTTTATTTAAAAATCAGTGTTTTTAAAAGGTAGATCTGTTTGTGCTCTCACTGCAGCGGCAGAGGCATATTCAAACACCAAACTGCACTTCGGTCACAAGCTGCTTGACTGGAGTCCTGTAACAGGGAGCATGACCTTTCTTGGGTAAATAATTTCTACTTTAATGCATTTTTTCTCATGTGCTTCCATTTCCCCCAAAGGATTCCATCTTTAAATAATACTATTTTATTTATATGAATGGTTAAAAACTTGTTAATTTATTATTATTATTTTTTAAATCAAACAAGCACAAGTTGCTGGTTCAAGTCTCGGACTAGTAAAGGTACCACTGAGCTACACATGAGCTACTGGATTGTGGTGCACTGTGCACAATTTTATGACAAATTGCAAGCAAGGCATATCTATGTGACGAAATGTTTGCTCTCTGGTTGCTACTAGGACTGATGGAGATGAAAAGGAGATCCATACTGATCTGATAGTGGGTTGTGATGGTGCCTTTTCTGCCACCCGGAAACAGTTTTTACGGCGTAGTCGGTTCACTTATAGTCAAACGTACATCTCTCATGGATACAAAGAGATCACCATGCCTCCTAGGAACGGTGACGTAAGTTTTAGGAACTTGTTAAGAACTTGTTCATAACCCCTACTGTCTGATATAAAAAACTGTGCTTTTATTCATACTGTGATGTCTTACTCTGTTCAGTTTGCAATGGAGTCCAATTTTCTGCACATTTGGCCAAGGAACACCTTAATGATGATTGCTCTTCCCAACCTGGTAAGCGTAAATCTAAGAAAGCATTTCTTTGCAAATTCTTTATTAATCTTTTCTAAACACCTTCATGTTTAGAAGTAAAGTGTTCTTAGGTTTTCTGCGTCTATCTTACTGAGGGGTATTTAACTGAATTTCAGGAAAACTAAACTCCCAGGTGATATGATTAATAAACAGGGCTGGTTTCTTGAGCATAGATTAAGCCTAGTTTTGGAATACGTTGCAATGCCAATGGAGATTTACCACTGATAGTCAAAGTTAGTCTAGGTCCAGGCTTAATCCTAGACTGGAAAATTGACCTTATAGCTTTTTGTTACTTAAATTTTTTAATTAATTTTAATGAGTTATGTAAAGACATAAGGAGAAAAGGCAATTACCTCAAAAGTATTATGGTATACATTTCTACACAGGTAGTTCTTAAACACCTGATGCATGATGCATCATTAAAGTCAAAGTCAAAGTAAACTTTGTCATCTCTTCTATATATTGTACAGATATACAGAGAGACGAGAAGATGTGGCTCCAGTTTGCACAGTGCAAACTGGCAATAAAAGGAATCGAAATGCACTCTATTTGGGGTTACAATTTTTTTTTGCTGTGTACTTTAAAGGACAAGACATTTACTTGCACCCTCTTCATGTCCTTTGATGAGTTTGAGAAGATCACGACAAGCGATGAGCTGATTAGTTTCTTTCAGAAACACTTCCCTGATGCCATTCCACTCATAGGAGTGTAAGGACCATTTTCTCTCTTCCCCTCTTCCGCATGTCTTGTCCTGCAGCTTTATAGGTTTTCCACTCCACAGTGTTGAGCGCATTGCCTGTGAAGTGTGAAATTGCATACTGACAGTTACACTGCCCTTAGTTACGCAATTTTAATTTGAATAGATACTGCAGGCGACAGGTAGATATGAAAGAAACTGCTTAGCTGTTCAGCTCATTTTAATCCTTATGAGCGTGAACATTCGTTTCCTATGCACTGTGGAAAAATGCTGAATATGCTGTTCTGTTTTTGATGTCTTACCTTTAACACAGAAGTGATATTAAACAGTAAGCATACAGTTTCTGAAGTGTATTGTATATGTTTGACACAATATTGCCATAATGTAACTGCAGATTTCACTGGAATGCATTCAATAATAGAATAAATAATCATTGTTTTCTGTCTTTCAGTGAGGCACTAAAAAGGGACTTTTTCCAGCTTCCTGCCCAGAGCATGGTTTCTGTAAAATGCTCCTCCTACCACCTGCTGGATAAGTGTGTCCTAATGGGAGATGCTGCTCACGCTGTAGTGCCATTCTACGGCCAGGGCATGAATGCTGTAAGTAGGGGACAGAATGAACTCCTGCACTATTAAGGTATCTTGCAGAGATGATGGTGGCCATGTAGCAAATTGCTTAACTTTGACGCAAGAGGGATTTGGAGGAGCTGGTGTGATGGTGGTGGTCTAGCGTAGGATATTCACCTAGAGTTCATCCTTCCAGTTGCCAGAACTACCAGCATTAAGGTCCTGAGCAAGACCCGTAACCCCAAGCTGATCAACACAGACTGTAAGAGTAATTAGGGAGTGGATAAGAGTGTATGTAAATGCATTGTTATGAGTTATGAGTTAGCTCTCTGCATGCTACCTCCACCACTACCACCTCCTGTGTCTCTGAGTAAGGCAAACTGCAACTTTTACAATGGTGGAGTCTGGTTTGTAAATTTAATAAATGTAAATGATGAAATGGTCCTATTAACTCTTGACATGATATCCAAAGTGACTTTAACATCATTTTTATAGTCTATTTGTACCTAGATTTGATTAGAATCTAGTCCTGACCCTAGCCTTAGAAAATGTGCAGAGTAATGAAATTTGTGCATGAACAGATGAAACAAGACCATGAATGTCTTACGTATGTGATGATAACTTTAATCACACTTCTATTCTTCGCTACTTTCTTTTTATCCTCTTCTCATTTTAAGGGATTTGAAGACTGCCTCGTTTTCGATGAGCTCATGGATCAGTTTAATGAAGATTTAGGTAAATCTCTTCCACTGTGCACTTTATTCTGCTGGCATCCACGAGTAGCTTCATGCATTTGTAATGACCCTCCAATATCGTCATAATTTGTCTTTTCAAACTGCAATTTAGAAAGACTCTAGATCTTTAATTGCTCGATAACCTTCTTTCTCTCATTGTGGAGATCATCTTTTAAGCTGTGTGCTGGTCATGTGTGTCCTTTGCAGTCATTGATGCATAATAATATATAATACAGGTGCTGTGTTGGAAGAATACACACAAGTCCGTGTACCAGATGATCACGCCATATCTGACTTGGCTATGTACAACTACATAGAGGTGATTTGTTTTTGTTTTTTTCTTACTGATAAAGTGTGCACTATTTTTCTGGGGTACATTCTGTAAGCACATCAATACATAGTGAATCTATAAATCTGTGAAGATCAAATGCAGTTTGTAGTGGTTTTTACAAGCACAGACATAAAGTGCGTAATTGCTGCTTCCTCTCTTTCCTTTTTAGGTGCTCTTCTCTATTTGAATTATTTTTTGGTTTTTAGACATTTAAATGCAGTATGCAGTGTTGCTTTGTATTGAGTAGAAGGTTGCTGATAGGGCTTTCATCACTTACCTGACACCAGGAAATCACACTTAAGAGACATCCCAAGTACTAGTATATTGCTCAAATGATATCTTGTTAAGCTTTTAGCACTCACAATGTAGTCCAGATATCTGTTACAATACTTTCCCTAACAATATGCATATGTTTAATTTCATATGTTGTTCTTAATGAATTATACTTTTCCTTTTTTAAGGTTATTGATTTCCATATAAGGCTCAGTTCAGTAGAGCCTTCTACCTAACAAACAGTTGAAAGCTGTCGTATTCTTCTATGTCATATCACTGTTTTGTAAGAATCTGTGATGTGAAACAAGAATTTGTATGAAGTTATTTTTATGGAAATGTGCCTCTTCATTCATTTGGTAGGTAGGTAGGTAGGTAGATAGGTCACTGTTCATTTTTAGTGTTCATAGTTTAATATCTAACTCAAACATATTTGACTGTGGTAACTGTTGTAAATTCACTGTCAAGTTGGACTTTAAGAATTCATGCCATACTTGCTTTTTTGTGTAAACCTGTAAACCTGTGTAAACCTGTGAATAAACCTTTTTGTGAGTATTGTGTGAACTAACTAACCATTTGTTGACTTGCATTTCAGATGAGAGCACATGTCAATTCCAGATATTTCCTTTTCCGCAGATACTTGGATAATGCACTCCATTTTATCATGCCAGACACGATCATTCCACTGTACACAATGGTGAGCCATATAATGATTGATTTTCTCTCTTTGTGTTCAGGCCTGGACTAAATTAAATGTCCTCTGTTCACATATCTGATGATTTGTTCTTAGATCACCTTCACAAGAACACGCTATCACAAAGCAGTGATCCGATGGCAGTGGCAGAACAAAGTGAGTTCTAGAGCATGTAGAAGTGCACGAGTTTAAAAAACAAATGATGTGTATTTACATACAGGTTAACCTTTGTCTAGATCTGAAATCAGAGCAAAGCCTTATGTGGAAGTAGACAATGAAGTATCATCTGCCAGAAAGTTTCTCATTAGGCATGTTATAAGGAGACTGAAATTGTAGTTTGCAGCAGTTTAAGGTCAGCATTTATTACAGCGTTTACTCCAAATGGTCTGCCATAGATGACTCCCTTAGTGCTTAGCCTGATTTTCAAAGATTTTCCCTTCACTTTCCTGAAGCCTTTCAGTAAGAACAGCAGGCATGTATACATAAACACTGGCCAAATTTTTTACCTTGATGACTTCATATCAATCAAATGCCAATTGTGATGACTGATACAGGCTGGAAAATGGAGGTGTTTCGTTTGTTTTACAGGTGATCACTCGGGGTCTGTGGCTCTTTGGAACAGCGTCTGCAGCAGGAGGTGTTTATATACTCATTAGACACTGGCCCAAAAATGTTGCCATTTCTGTGGAACAGCTATGGAAGCGAATACTTGCTCTAAAATGGTTTCAGAAGTAGGAGGCTAACAACGAATGAGGCTGTACTAACATTCTCCCAGATGTTCCAAATGATACTTGCAAATGATATGTGCCCCTAATGTGAACTTTGGTTCTGTGTAACACCTGCAGTTTTAATCTATGCTCCAAAATTCAGAGACGTCCGTAACTATCACTTAATTATATCTAATCTATCAGGCAGATAATGAAGTTTTAAAAGCCCAGGACCTGGGTTGACTGCACTAATTCTTAGTAGAATACTTCAATGTTGGATTAGTTTTTATAGATCATTGTAAGGGCCAAAGCCTTTCTGACAAACTACTATTCACTGTTATTCAATGATTAAATAAGTAAATGGACATTCCCATTTTACCTCTGTTTACATGTCTGAGTTCATATTAAATTGTTTATCAATAAGCTCACAGCAACCGAATATTGCAAATCTGTTCAAACCTGTAGTCGAACAGCAAAATGTGAGAACAGCTCACCCTTTCTATTTAAATATTTGGTAGATTTACTGCCTTTTGGAAGTCATTGTGAGTTTCTGTTATATGCATTACTCACACAATCACTCCTATCTGTTCCGTAAGAATCAAGAAACATGCTCCACATATTTTTTGCCTTATGTCTGGCATATAATAAATTAAATATATATAATGTAATTCTAGACCAATCTGGAGATTTTATATTGGCAATGTCACAGCAAGAATGCTGCATCAGAAATGCTTCCCTACAGCTAGAAAAAAGTTATCTATAGAGAAAGACAAATTAGATGTTATGCTAAAAATAGAACTTGGTTAAATCTGAGTCTGCCCCTCCACCTTCTGTCATTTCATTAAAGTAAACCTCAAGGTCAGTGACTGCACATGGATCGATAAAAAGAAATTTAATGGCCCAATAAAACAGATCTGAAAGGAAGCTTATGTATCTAAAATAAAATGTTTATTTATTGGGTCTGTACAAGCTGCATCCTTTATTTTTGTCCAAGCTCCTTCATGGCTGTGCATATACGGTCGCTTTCAATAAGAGGACTCTTTTCATGTTAATAAAGATTTTGACTGTAAGCACCTCATGAATTGCATACAGTGACTAATTCTGGGAAAGAAAACATGTAAGTTACCATCCCTTTCTTTCTTAATTTGTAACAGATTACATGTAAGTCCTTAATGTACGCACAGTTGAACAGAAACACACAAGACTGCACAAAATAGTAGTTCCATTTGGCTTCCACTGGACAGAGACCTGCATCATTTTTCATGTTTTTATATGGTTTATATGATTCTCTTTTTATCCTGCTTTTCATTTTTCATGTCTGGTAAAGTCGCTATATAATATAACTTTAATTACTTACTTTCCTTAACCAGCTTCAACACTAGCTTTGTTAGTCTGCTTAATTAATAACCATCTGAAAAAACATTGTAAAGTCTTCCTATGCCTGCAAATGCTTATATATGTAAATATATACAATATACACAATATATGCATTAGGAATGTAACAATGTCTTGAGTCAGGTTGAACCGTTCATAACGAGAAATCAAACATATAAATAAATTTATCCATTCATACATACATCCATTCATCTATACTGTTATTGTTCACAGTAATTTTTCCTGCTCACTACACTTCAAATTTGTCATGAAACACATTGTTATATGGGACGATAAAAATATAAAAATAAGTCTGGAGGTCTGATTGTGTCATATGTTTTCTCAGTGTGTTCACTAAATCTGTTCCTCAACATTTCATATCCTCAAGAGTTTTCTTCCTGAACAACCCAAATTAGACACACCTGTTCTGAATTCTATAAAAAAAACTTGATAATCAGCAGTAGCCTGGCTCAGGAAGGAAGGACAATTAGCTGCTAAAATGATAAAAAGGAATTCAAAAATGCAGTTCTCACACAAAACATGAAACATGAGTCCCTGTTAAACCTGCTAGATAAAGGTACTAGATAAATACTTTCCACACACAAATGAAATACTGATAAATGTTCTTGGTGAGCTTTTGAATTCACACCATCTCCAAAGGAACACATGAGAGAAAGTCTTTTCACACAGTGGTCATTTCCCAGTCCTAGGGCTGGCTCAGATGGGTCGCACTTGGATGACATTGACCTCTGGGGCCTCACTGCATTTTGAGGTGATGTCCAGAGGATTGGAGTCATGGCTGGTGATAATGAAGACGATGGAGGAGGAGCTGAAGGTCACTCTTTTCTTTGGCCGGTTGTTGCGGCTCTGTGACATCACAATGGGGCGTACCGGCCGGCTTACACATTTCAGGGGGCGGTCCTTAATGCTGCGCTGTAGACGTGCCAGACGAAAGCAGAACATCTGCATCATGCAACGCCGGAACTACCAAAGCATACACACCCACATAAGCACACACGCACACAGAAACAACAAATTAGGAAAACATATTTACTATTTGCTCTTATTTTGACATCACTATGACATTGAAAAAGGTTATATAACTATAGGCCTTTCTTACTTTCCTGCTCATGAAGGCATAAATAACAGGGTTATAAGCTGTGCTGGACTTGGCAAAGAAGGAGGGGATGATGGCGAATGTTGGGGAAACCATGCTCTGCTTGCCAAAAGCCTCCAGCATGGAGACCACAGCGTAAGGCGTCCAGCATAGCAAGTAACAGAAGATCATCAACAGAAACATGGCTGCCACCTTCTTCTCATAGCGCAGGATCTTTATGATTTGCACAGTCTGCAGGTCCTCAATGGAGCGCAACTGCAGTAAAAGATGGAGATAAATAAAGTATTATAATACTAATGGTAAAATTTCTCTCTTGACTATAACAAAATTGCGCATTTTTTGTTAACTGCCTTTCAGATGAATAGCGAAAAGTTTTTAAGATGCTGTAAAAAGTCCAGTTGCCTTCAATTCAAGTATTTAAGACTCAAAATGTCCTGCATGACAGAAAGCTGACACATCAATAAACTCTATACAGCAATTCTCTTATGAAAGTCCAAATGCTTTACTCAGTGGCGAATCAATAAATGTGCTCGTTACCTTCCTATATTAAATTCATGTCTACGCAAAAGACAAAAATGAAGAAGAGCCTTTACATTTATTTTTCCTGTTCTAATAAATTCTATATTGTCAATTAACAATTAATCTGTAAATAATTTCATGCTAAAAGAATAGACTAATATGTCTGAGAATATTACATGCAACTTTATTTAAATATGGCCTTGCACTGTCAACTGTAATTTTAGTCTTTTTGTGTGGAAAAGGAACAGCTCCCCTGAGTAATTTTTATTTTCAGTTAAGCTGAGTCTTTCTTCACCTCCACCTTATTCACTAATTAGCACCATGACATCATTATGGAGGTGACAGTTGCTCAAGGTCCTCTCCAAAATATGCTGTGTCAGTCCAAGCACTTCAGGGACTGGCACAGTTACTGACAAAGAACTAGGTCACCAATAGGGGGAGCAGAGGTATTATTGTGAAGAGTAGGTCAAATTGTAGAAGTTAAATTCAACCATAATACAACTATCCTCAGTGACTTCAAAAAGCCAAGTATGCACTTTAATTTGGTGGTGTCAGAATCATTATTGTTGCTGTATATTCAAATATTCCAGTCTATACAGCCAGAGTAAGTTTTCTTTATAGGATAACTATTAAGACTTAAATATTAATTCCAGTCCAGTAGTTGTAACATACAGAAAGGTTATGGAGTTTGTATTCTCAAATCTCATTTATTCAACAGAAAGCTACACTGCAAATATTACACTTCATTTTAATCCATCCTTACCCTGACATCCTCTCTAAACTAGGGAGCGTCAGCCAACTGACTTATCTTTGAGTCACCATAACTGCACTCAAATCAAGCAGATAATTTGTGCCTGACAACAAATGTCAACATATTTTCAGTTCGTACATTCTGAAAAACAATCAAATTCTGCTGCGTTCCCGGGTGATCTGAGCATACACAGATGCATTTTCACATGTGAAAAATATGTATGCATGTATGAGTCATGAATGAATTAAAAACAGGGTTTGTTTGGTCTTATCTAAGTCATGTGGAGCATCAACAAATTAATTAGTTTGTGACACATCCTTATGCACACTGACACACAAACAGCAGTGTCAGAGCTACAAACAGCAAGCCGGCCATGATACTGCCTTTTCTAGTTATTAATTCACATTAATAACTGCATAACCATTCACACAGATGAATAAAGATTTGCTTACAGGAAATATTGACTAATCAAATATGTCAGCAGGGCTTTCAAAAGCCATCTCCAGACAATATGCTCATAACCACAGGACAGACAACAGCAATGTTCAAGCCATTATTACCTCCATGAAAAGGCAAACTGGATTATAATAATATTATTAAATATGACATGATAGGGAAAATGACAGGGGCCTGGATCAGATAGGAGAGTGTGTGTCTTGTTTTAAAATAGCTAGTGAGCACCAGTATATTCAATAATTTAGAGTCATGGTTAAAAGAACTTGACTTTTTTCTCACCATATGTACCGTGTACAAAATGTTCCCATAACAGTAAATCATGATTCCCACAGGAACAAAGAAGCAGGCAAGGAGGAAGAAGAGGATGAAAGAGGCATCGTTAGGATCTTTAGATGCCCAATCCAGGGAGCAGCCGAGTTGGTGGACCTCAAGGGTGTATCTGTTCCAACCTAGGAGAGGAGCACCTGTCCAGGCAAGTGAATAGAGCCAGATGTGGGTGATGGACCTCCAGGCCCATGGGAAGTCAACAACTTTGGCATGTACCACTCGAATGTAGCGCTCATATGCCAGGGTGGAGAGTGTCATGATGGACACAATACCTAGGTGCGGCAGAGAACAGGGATGACGTCAATGACAATACTGCTGCATATCAGATATACAGGTTGGAAACTACACTCTTAATTTCTCCATGCAGCCTGATAAAACATATTCGAAATCTTGAAATAAGATCCACCATTTCAACTTGGATCAAGAGATGCAGTGTTTATTGGTGCAATCTGGGATGATGGAAAGTGAAAAACCTGCCATATTTCCCAGAGTAGGTACCCATATCTAGGACAGATAACACAGCCCACTCTCCCCTTTCCCCTGCTCTCCAACACAGATACTCCCTCCATGAGATTCAGCTATTCCCAGCATGGAATTTCTGACGGCACTACCCAGTCGTGCTGTCAGAAAATCAATTGATGAGCCGGGCCAGCGGTAATTACCATTGCCAGGCTTTTTGCCCGGAATAGCGGTATATCCTTGCATATATACCTGTGGCACCTCACGACCCTAAAGAGAAGTCAAAAGAGAAGCAGACATGCTGACCTAGTTATATCGCTTTGCACAAGTCTCAGGGAGAGATAAAGAAATGTGAGAAAGTATTATATTTTGTAAGTCTTTGGCAATACATTGTGTACTACATTTTAGATAAGACTACCATGCATCTACACAGACAATCTGCAGCATTACATGTGGAAAAATTATAGGAATTTTAAGAATATACAACCTAGACATGCAATGGGCTTGTTTACATAAAACAGTACATAATAACTAGCATATAAAATATTGTTTAAGAATATATTTATATTTATCAACAATGAACACTGGTGAATTACTTCTGTCAAAACTGACCTGATTCTGCATACAATACACTGAAAGCTGTGTCACTAAAATGTTATGAAGACAGCTGTGAATTAACGAAGTTGTGCACTAAGGTCACGAGCTGTGTAATTGTGTTTGTCCATGGACTATTGAGCAGATAAATGGCTCTGATCACATGTGACCTTGAGAGGGCAGGACTGACTAGTGCATAGCAGCACTGAGGATTTCATCCATCTTCAGCAGTGAACATCTTCATCAATCCTCCCTAACATGCATTGACAAGAAAGTCACTTTTAATGGATGTTTAAAACATGCTACCCATATGTGTTCATGGCACTCATAAAAATTTGTATATGATAAGATTGTGGGTATGTTATAATAAAACTCTGTTGTGTTATACTATCTTCACCTTTATCTACCATCACTACCTGCAGAAACAAGTTTTGTCAATCAAGCTGAAACCTCTCAATATTATACCATAGTGAATAAGGCAGGAATTGATGTAAAGTTTACTACATATGTCATACTACATATGTTATTTTAACAGTTATTAAAGATACAACAAGAAATGTAAGTTACTATGTCAAAGAGAGAATCAACAATAACCTTGTCAAAGGGCAAAGTGTCAGTGTTTTACTGTCGCATTGCATCATGTCAAATGAGCTATTTCTTTTGGAAGTCTTTGGGGCGCAGTATTACATTTCATTATAACATCATGAAATTGTGCTGAATCAAGACAGCAGAGTTTACTGTGTAGAATCAAGTCAGCATAGCTTTGTCTATAATACATAATAAGTGCTCATCACTGAGACAACGGAGAGTACAATTGAAAGATCAATGTATTAAAAAAGAACATTTTTACATGATAATCTATTGGGGAAAAACACACTACTATTAGTTTGGCTCTATGGAACAATCCTGACCCACGTTTTGGGGAATGCAGAGGAATTATGCTCACTGATGAAATATTAATGCACAGTCCAGTTAAGGCATAATCATTGTCTGTCAGTTTAAACGAATTTTGGAGAATTGCATCAAAAGTGAGACACATTTCTAAAAAATAATAGCTCTTAAAGGATTCCTGTCTTGTGTGCATAGATGCAAGAATGACATTTAAATAACACTGAATGCATGAATGACTGGGTTCTTTGGGGTGTGTAAAAGGTTATGATACCAACCAATGTTTTTGTGTTATTTTTCTGTAGTTGCACTGCTATTTATCAGACATTCAGTTAACCATGCAGATATCGTGCCATATGGGCTAAATAAATTGAATTACTAAAACATGCTTCATAATGTGTGCAACGATTAAAAAAATTAATGAAATGGATTAAATTTAAGCAAGGCATTTTCATGCAAAACCTTACTCCAATGACACTGTCATGTAACAATTAGTTGATGTGGAAACACAAGCACAGAACTGACCAAATAAGCTGTTGCTGAATCCGTCCCAAACACACGTCGCTTTGTTCCAAACCCATCCTCGTTTTACGCAGGACACAAAGGTGAAGTTAATTCCAATAATGGACACGAGCAGATCACTGACACTTATGTTCACCAACAATAAATTTGTCGGCGTCCGAAGCCTCCTAAATTTGTAATAAAGTAAAATAACGACAACGTTGTTGCAAAACCCAAACACGCCAATGGTGCCGATGGTGAAGGCGAGAAGTTTGTACGTCCCGACGGCGAAAAGATATTTCTCCTCGTTTGTCTGAGTCCCAGTTTGATTAAAGGCGCTCATTGCGAGAAAAACTTCGCTCTCAGAAGCAGCATCAGCAGCAGCATCTTCCCGTCGTTTGCGCTCATGTTAGCGCCGTTCCGTTTGCACCACTTCAGTAGTTACGCCACTTCTGTATTGTTCCAGTGCAAGGCAAAAAAGTACGACGCGGAGAAACTGGGGCAATTTTAAAAGGGGCGGTGGTATTTTTCAGTTCAGTGTGCTAGTGAAATTCTCCGTTCATTCGTCATTCGTAACGTTGAAGCGTCCGCCTGTTCCGTGGATGAGTCAAAGTTCTCCCTGAACACACCGCGCTGCTGCCGCTGCCGCCTGCGAACCTCACGCACTTCACACGCAAAGTGAGACGCGCACGGTGGTTCCTGCTGATTAGAAGCGCTTTATTACTTTAAACAACCATATTATCATGTGAATAAAACAGAGAAATTTCTCACGTTTACATTTTTAATGAGGGCAATCAAATCTAGGTTTTAGCACTGCAATGACAACTATGGTACTGAATCTTATGAAACACTAATTCATACAGACTTCAGAAGTCATACACGGCAAGCACCAAAGGTAAACACACAAAACAACTCAGTGGAATAGAAATGTTTGCTGATTTAAACAATGGAAAAAGATGGCACGTACATAATGTGCCAATTGTTACGCTATTAATTTATAAGCTATAGGTTCTATAGCTGTGCTATATACTGTATAGCTCTGAGATACACATTTACACCCTTACACACAGAGCTAAAGAGAACGTTATAAGGTTGACTACTTCCATTGACTCCCATATTACTATAGCTAAATTACTAAATTGTCTAAATAATAACAATACACATAACCCTAACACTGATCTCAGCAGCTTAATCTGTTGACTCATTTAGTTCTTTACATAAAATCTGGCACTTTGTAGTAAAAGTGACTGGTCCACACATATACAAATGTCCTAATATTGCCACATTCGAAGTTTTTTAAATCCTTTTAATCCTACTTATTTGCGCGCACACACACACACACACACACACACACACACAAACCAAGCACAGCTAGCCACTACTTATTTTTAAACTGCTACTTACCAACACCATTGGACATCTGGCATCATTGGTATTCTAACCCTGTTGGAGCTTGAAAGCAGCAGCAACACACAACTGCTCCTTAACTAGTTATGGTAGTGTTTTCTTCTTATTCCACAGCCAAATGCCAACTTTGTCCATGTTTTATTTATTGCAAGTATCTATGTGCAATCGTTGTGCCTGTGCCCTAAACACTGAGGCAGTTTTAAATGCATACAATTCACAAGAATGTACATAAAATGTACATGCAATGAAATCTTGTCTCAGATAAAAGCAGTAATCCTTAATCGATATCTCAGGTGAAATATATTATCATTAATGGAGACCTTAAGTAAAAGTCAAATTCTATATCTAATCATGGATAACTCATAAAAATGAATGAGCAAATGAAAAGATCTAAGTGCTGTGGAATAGCATATGACAGGACACACTTAAGCAGGCAGAGGACAGCAAATCTGCTGTGTCCATTGATCCAGATGAGGATCCCAGAGGCACAGATTAGCATCTTTAGTGGTCTCAACAGAATTCCAAAGAATCTGCAAAATGGTCACACCTAGTCAGGTAAAGCATACAAGTGTAAATGACTGATGGACATGTGTAGTATTCTATGTATTTCCTGAAAAGTGTTCCACTATAAAAAAGACAAACAGGTAAAAGCAGACCAGTCAAAAGGGAATCACTGATATAAGAAGGTGCTGTGTACGAATAAAAATCATAAAAACTATTCTAGTGAGCATTGGGTAATAGACTACTAGAGATTTAGGACAAGAAAACACCTGGTTTCTGCTGTTTTCCAGCCGATGGGAAGAGCACATCATGATGAAAACCAAGCATTCATGCTGTATGTCAATGATGCAGGGTGGACATATTGATCTGGTTGCTTTCATGGCACAAGTTGGATCCCTTAATAATAGTGAACCACGATTTTAATTAACTTAAGACATTTTAGTGTTACTCATTATATGGGTGTATGCTTTTATTGCACTCTGTGAACTGTAATAGGATAATGATCTAGGAGAACACTGGTCCTGTATTATTTTCTGTGTCCTATTGTCGCAGTGCCCTGCCCAGTCACCGGATCTCAATCCAGCAGAACTCTGGAGTGATGAGGTGGCACGGGATGAGCAATTCACACTACAGACACACTACCTGTGACAAGGTCGCAGCATTGTCCTTCCTCCTGTAACAACTCATTTAAAAATAACTGAACTTGGGGTGTACTCAGCAGAATATGTGACATGATTTTTAAAAAGACATTTAATGGATATTTTAACATGTGCTGTTCATCAGTTGATATTGTAGAAAAAAACTGATAGTTTTTTTTTTTACTATTAAGGAACTAAATGTAATTAAGGGTAAATGTAATTTCTTGAGGGTACAACAGTTTAGATTTCACAGCCCCAGCACTTGTTAAAGGGACTGAAAACACACCATTCTAATATGTACCATCCTTGCCTGTGTATTAGTATATCTACATTTAATTCACAGCAGGGGGATGAAAAATATTTAGCAGGAAAGGTTTCCTGGAGACTTTAATTAACATTTCAATAAATGTTCTCGGTTGCTCTGCCTTGAGGAAAATATCCATGTTTTTGCACCATACTACAGAAGCGCACACTGACCTGGTTTCTCTTTTTAAGGCAGCTATGTCTAACCAATAGAGAGAATTTCATTCCCTGATTTTAATGAATGTATTTTATACAGCTCTGTATTTTGACTTGAATATTTTCTTGAAAAGACATTCTATGCTATTCTTAAATGCTGTATTAGAATGGTAAATAAAATATAAATATATATTTGCTTCTGCAAATGCTCCTGCTTTGACTTAATATATGTTTCCAAAACAGACTGCACAGAAAACACAGCAGTTATGTAAAATAGGGCATTTTTTTCTGTACAGCTATGAGGACAAGTGGCAGCATTTCCACAACCCTGCTTGTATAGATCATTTAGGGACCATAGTAAAGAGAATGTAGCATATATTCAGATTTTATCAAATTACATTACAATAAGTGTGTCCTTAATCTGCAGAGAAGAAGCAAATGACGTGAGAGTGAAACAACACAACGGAAGAGAAAATAATTGTGTTTATATACAGAAAGCCTTATGATTACTGATCTTGTAACACCATATCTCAAATGCCATCAATGACTGACTGAAGGGATGAAAGTGCATTACTGACTCCTGTACTACATATGTGTGTGTTTTATTTGTCTTTGTTGGCTCATTTGGTCTATTGTCCAGACTTTCTTTCAACTGACTCAGTAGGCATCACATGAAATGAGAAATGTTGTATCAAATATTGATTAATACAATATATTCTATTTATTACAAAGGTCAGAATGTGCCACTGAGAAGGATACGTACAGATGTCTGTGATTAACTCCCACAGAGTTTTATCTCATCCATATGTCATTTCCGTTTGTTGTTCTCCCCAAGCAGGAGAGAAGAGTGTAATCACAGCTCCTGGAACTGGGTCAGTGTTACAGCCAGACTTCTCTCTCTCTCTCTCTCTCTCTCTCTCTCCCTCATTCTCACATCTTTGGCATACACACACAATATGACTTTGCCTTTTAAATAAGAAACACTATGCAGAGTACATCTGTTCTTACTGAATTAAGCCTAATTCTGACCCATTGCTGCCTGGATGGATTTCAGATCAAAACAGAAAGAGCAACATACTGCCCCACTTCTTTCTTATTGGAGTCTCTCTTTCTCTCTCTCTCTCTCTCTCTCTCTCTCTCTCTCTCTCTCTCTCTCTCTCTCTCTGTATATCTCTTTTTAATCATTGTACAATCATGTGAACCCTTGAGAATACAACAGACATCTCGTTTGACCCTAATCAATATCTAAAACATTCATTTCACTTATGAAGTATGGCAGAAAGTATTTTTGTGTCATTATTTATATATAAAGTTTAAATCCACATGTTGGCAATACAAGAACCAATTTAAAACAACAATCCAATTGTACTGGTAATTCCGCTGTTTAATTTATACAATTCTGCACTTTTGAGGAGGAATTTGTATGCTGTATAAATAACAGGTTAGGACAATGTCATATAATCAGTTATGACTCAGGTCTATGTTGCTTAATAGGCTTAAAATAACTTCTTTCTGACTATATATCAGAAAGGAGTAGATATATGCCAATGGGAAAGCACCGTATGTCACTAAAAATTAAGCTATGCATAGACACCCATCTGCTAAAATTATCCTGCTATTTCCATACACTGTTCATTCAGTATCTAGGTCAACTGCACTAAACCTACAGTACATGGAATGGTCTTCATTATTTCCTAAACAATTCTATTTTGGTTCAGTGCAGTTGGCATCTTTTTAAGGCCACTTGTCTGTCTTTATCTATCTTTGATTTGCATACATTTAGTCGTTGCATACAAATCATCTTAAAAGGATTCACCACAGCAGCCTTCACATTCCTCTGGGGTGTTGTGAGCCATGTTGAACCTTTGAAAAAAGAAGACATCATGTCTAAACAGGGTTGTTCTATGCCTCTTTAATTCTGCTACTTTTAATTTGATTCGATTTGAACAAGGACTATGTGGGAGCTTGAGTACACACTCTTCAGTACATGATGTTCTACTTTGGATATTACATATTTCATCATTGATATCATGAAAGATGAAATAGGTCAACTTTTTAATAAGAACATTGCCACTTGAAATATTCAATAAATAAAAAGTTGATTTAGTGTCCGATTTAGTTTTTAATAATTTAAATTAAATATTTTTTTGCCATAAATGTGCTACTAAAATGTCCCTTTGCACTTTAAAGCATGACTTAACAAACACACCATTATGATCAAATGTGTGAGGAACTCCACATCAGTTTGTGTCTATTCTTTTCTAATGGCATAATTTTTAATGAAGTCAATTTACTTGAGACTAATTTAATATCAACTGATAAGTTTATGAATTTATAAATTGATATATCAACTGATCTTATTATAAATTATGTAGTAGTTACTGGATTCAATCGACTGCTTCAGTCCAATTATTATGTTATACTGATGTATCTAGAAGTAGATCAGTGTCCAGTAGTTTAGATGAAATGCTTTTCCACACTCAGCTGAAGTATTTGCTGTAATTACTGACAAGCCAATGTGAACCACATATTTAATTCTTAGTCTCTATCCTTGTTGATAAATTTGTGAAATATAAAGATTTGTTTAAAAAATCTAAAAAGAATAAAATACCATATCAGTGGAATTGGTGATTGTCAAATACCTGTCAATTGACAAATTATTAATAAAACTGTGTTCTGAAAAGTCATTTTTGTTTGGACGGTGGCTCTACAGTGGCAGTCTTAGATGGACAGTTTTAACACAAATGAATTGTGAAGTCTGAAATGTAGGTTGAGTTTGATGCCATGGGATTAGTGGTGCATCTTTGGGAGCCAGAGTAAAAGATTCTGTCGCTGTAGCTCTGTTGCTTTGTCTTTGTGTGGGTGGATTTCAGAATCAGCTCTGTAATAAGGTAAAGCTATAAGACACAAAAATAATCAGGCACATGAGCAGCATTACTCTCTGAATTTTGTCTCCTCCTGTCCCAGATTTCATTTTGTAGATCCCATGATATAATTTTTTGAATGAAAATATAATAAATACTGCAATTTATAATATACATCCACACATTTAGCACATTATATACATAAGAGAGCCTTTTCTACTATATTCTTTTTTGTTGACTTAAGTAGGCTCCAAAATACAACAATAAAATATTGTGTTGCAACCTTTTAAAATGATTTCATCTCTAAATACATAATATTATTTGCCTTTACATGCTTTATCATTGCTCTGTCTCTTCTTCTTTTGCTGTCTTTTCTCTCTGTGCATCTGTGAACCAACCTGACAGGACTTCATGTTCAGAAACCCTTTAGGGAATCTGTCAAACTCATGTGTCCTTCCATTAGCACGTTCTTGAGCCCTGTTCACCAGCCCCAGCTTCCTGCTAAAGTGCCCTTGGCTTTTACCTTGAATAGTGTTAGTTAAGGTCTTAGTGCATCTTACAGGAAGGGACGAATGCATTAGTGAGTGAGTGGGAGAAATGGAAGTTCTAAGAGTGTGCTTGCAGTGTGACTATTTCAACTCTGCAAAGTTTTTTGCTGATTGTTTATTACCTTTACGAATTCATTCCCCAGAATGCACCATTTTAAACGTTTCACGGTTTCATCTTAAAACATCTCCCATCCCTGGCACTGACAGGATTAGTGCGTCCTTGAGGGAATGTCAGGGCAATGCTCTGCATTATCAGCTGTGACACAATGTGCTGCTAAACTCTTCGAGCCCAGATTTGGTGTGATGAGCGTGTCTTTATTGCCTGTCACTGCAGTGTTTGACTCTCTCAGGACATTGTATTCTTCACACCACTCATTCACTTCCTTATCACCTTGGAATATAAATACTGGACATTTGTCTCCTTCTTTTGTTCGACAGTGCCTTGATGTGCCGTAGCACTGAAGGAAAATAGTACAGTTTGGAGCAGCAGTGGTTCTAATGTTCACTGGGCAGCTTTATAGCAAATCTGATTTCTCCTTGTTTAGTTTCTGCTCTTGTCACCATGAGCTAACCAATCTCTGTGAATTTTAGAGGTCTTCAAGGTTTAAACATTATATATATATATTTCAGTACACAATAATGTCACAATAATGCAAACACTTTTGTTGCTTAAGACCATATGGTCAATTTTTCACAAATCATCATTATATTGTTACTGTTCTGTTCTAAGTTATTTGCATATTCTGTCTCACAAAGAAGTTCTAAACAGGGATACACAGAGTATGCAAAATCAATACAACTGTCTTTTTACAACTATGAAAAACACATTCTAATAGCTTGAGTAGCACATCCAGAGACTAAAATAATTTTCTCATCAATATAGTCAAGTAATAGATATGGTGGGTGTAAACTTAACAGATACTAATACCCCAATGTTTGTGTGTAAACAATAACAATTGTCTTTATTGACAAAAAAGTCAAATGTCCAAAGAACTTTCCAATAAATGTTACTTTCCCAAACAACATGTAGAGATCCAAACGGAAGCATTTATATAACGTTCTTTACAGTGTCTGTGACTGAAAGGTTGGAGACTGTTCTAGGTTTGAGATGTGTCTCAGATTAAGAGGAGTGCTGGCATACTTCAATCAAAGTGGGAGAGCAGTCCGGATGGACTGTGCACGCGAGGATGCACACCGCTGAATTACAACCAATGCATACTTGCAGCCCAGACAGCTTTTTAAAAGTCAGGTAAATGTCAAGGCACAAACTGGGGACAAGATGTGCTGACAATGGCTTTGTCCTCACTCAAGTTTTACTTATCCTCTAGCAGTGGCTGACAGATATTGCTGTAACAGCTTATGTCTGGATCCAGAGACAGAAATACCACAGTCATGCATAACAATTATTGCTGCAATTATCAGTGTTGAAAAATACCACAAATAGTCTTCAAATAGCATAAGGAAAATTACATATATAAGACACACACATAGACTTTCATCATGCTGGTAACTGTTTCATTAAGCATTTCCATGCACACTGAGACATTTCTGGAGCTCATGGCAATATAGTTTAGACTTTTTCTTAATAGACTACTGTGTGACTGTGGTTACAAAATGTGATAGCTAAACTAACACTACTATTAGACTCTATTAGTAACTCCAAAGAATGAGTAAGATAACCATGTAACAGTATTGCTTGAGCCTTTAATCCTAGGAAGGCCCAGTCTATCAGTAGCTGCTTTTTGATACAGCTCCAACAGGACAGGATCAGTTCCCGAACCTTTTAGTTAGCTGGATCAGCTCTTCAGCTATTCATTAGAGCACAATGAAAGGCCGCTGCTGAAATATTCACTAGTGTCATAATGACAGATGTGCAAAGTGACACGAGTGCTGGAGGTTGAGTCAGATGAGATTTAGACCTCTCAGTGAGCTCTAATGGGCATGTGTCGGCGACTCTGTATGAGAAGGATTGTGTGGGGCCGGACTGGGGATGAGTATCAGGTGAACAGCATCAGAGAGCTGTGAGGCATCACTGCAGTGGCATCTATGGCCTCAATCTGACCCAGTGAGCTGTTGGCTGAGGCTAGCATGGCAGGGCTGTCTATGCCAGTTTGTGTCACAGCAGTGACACCCAGTGTGTGTGCCCACAGGGCAGCAGCCTGAACAAGGTTATGATGTTCCGCTTAGCAGGAATCAATGTTTTCAGGGCTGCCAGCAGCACTAACATATACTTCTGATCTGCCCATCCATTTTTGAATTCAGTAAAATAATGTTCTTTCTGTTCGAGATGTGGTTTGGTGCATTTATTGTTAGTTAGTTACTGTATCAATAGTGCAAGATATGTCTGTGCTAAAAAAAAAAAAAGATTAATGCATTTATTATGATGTATGTATGATGATGCATTTATTATTTTTAACATTACACATGAGATAAAAATGTACTCAGTGAAAACTTCCAAATGTAAAACATAACCTTGCAGTGGGACTAGCAAACCAAGGTTGGACGTTGCATTTACCTGAGGCATGCTGACTGAAATGTTTATAGATCAGTGGAAAAATGTGAATCTCTTTCTGGGTAATCATGTCAGCAAACACAGCTGACCCATTTAATTAACTTAGAAGCTTTCAGATGAGCTAGTCAAGCACGCTTCACTCACGCAATGGCAAATTAGCATATTAATAATTAGTCCCACCTGCCTAATGAAGATCTTCTACAACTCTCATATTCACTATTTCTGTCATTGGGGCAACACATTTTAACACATTTCTTTTTAGAATATTTTGTTATAGAACATTTTCCCATTGTATTGTATATTGGTATTTTACCAAATTTTTGCCCATGGTAAGCTCGAGACATTTAAATAAAACAGACCTTTTCTCCCAGATTAGAAGCTTCTGACATTGTCTCCATAAATACACAATAGGTCCTCCCAGCAAATTTCATGTTTTAAGATGCTCTAATATTTGTCCATTAAGACTTTCTAGCTTTCTTGAATAATAATATATTACGTTAATATAGAATCTATGAGATGGAAGGTAAAAGGAAGATAAAATGACAGAGTGCTGAGAAAGCCTTTGTTTGTTTAACATATCTGCACAGTTCTCCAGGTTCACAGTTCCATCTGAAGGCCTTGTCACCTTTCTTAGAGACCATCTCCATGAGGGGAAGGATTAGCTGAGGGGAAACAACCCAATCTGCATTACCTCTGTGCATATACAGAAACTTAATCAAAATAGCTGCGAGGTAATTCATTTTTTTATCATTGTCAAAGTTATGGACAAAACTATTACTCTATCAGAGCATACATGAGATACAGAAAGTTTTTCACCAATTTAACAAAAAGTTCAAAGTGCTCCTTGGAGAGTCCATACAAGACTCCAGACTCCAAATTTCCAGTAGCTACTCGCTCTTTTATTTAGTCCACCAAGACAAAAACATCTTTTAATTTATTTAAATTTGCTTTAAACCATGAATAGGGCAAAATAGTTAAAGGTCTTGTAATGAACTTCAGCCAGCAGACTGGCTATGCATAGACTAACTTTGTTTAGTGGTAAATATCCATGGAAACTGCAATTTAGTCCAAGACTATGCTTTATCCGTGTTAGACAAACCAGCTCTTAGAGTTCTACCTGGAAGTGTGCGAGGCCAGGGCTTCTGTTAAAGTTATGCATTACGTGTGTTTGTGCCAATCGGCACAAATAGGTAATGTCGTGTTTACAGCAGTCACTCACTATAGTATGACAGTATATGAAGTACAGTATATTTCCTAACATAATTGAAAATGTTTGTTGTGATATCGGAATATTCGCCAAAATGCAACCTTTAACAAAATAAAAAGGTGAATTGCACACTTTCATCTCATTACAGAGCTTTCTTGTCAGAGTACCACAAAGAAAAGGTTGGATTTAGACTGTGTCATTGCTCTCCTGATCTACAGGACATTAACAATTCTGTTTTGAAAGTCATGCTATTTTTTGTGCATTTGTGCTTCAGAGTGCCATCCCCATGGGCATATACTCATTCCTGTCATCCTTTTTTCTCTCTCTCTCAGCGGCCATGAATTACCCTGCCTCATTATTGCACAGAGAACAGCAGCAGAGCCACATTGAAATGCAGAATCAATCTCAACATTAGCCGTGACAATCCTCACCTTGCATTCCATGGCTAGACCTGTCAGACCCCCTCCCACCCTCAGGATAAACTGCATCCTTTCCGATTTGACTGCCTTGCTTTGCTTGACAGAGTTTGAAGAGCCAATAAGTAAGCATAACAATTTGCAGCAAAAGTGAACTGGCAGATAGGCGACCTTGTCTTTTCTAAATTGAAAATGGTTGTAATTTGTGAACTGATTAGAGAGAAACTTGAGTAATAAAGTCTCTGTCTCAAGTATGTGTCATTGTGTAATTGTTTTGGTTTGTGTCATTTGCTCATATTATGTCAGAATTTACCATTTCCCTCCTGGAAAGATAGAGACTTTCAAAGAATTCCTGCCCACCCCCTTATAATTCAAAACTGAACACTCCAGTTTAAGATGATTTATTTGAAGGTAAGTGGGATTCTGATTAAAGACGGTTTGGTGAATTTCATTCAAGAATATTTTTCAAGGGTAAAAGGATAACGAGAAATAGTAATGGCATTATTCACACATTTCTGGGTCAGTGGGATAACCTTGTTTCTGCTTATGAGTGATACCCTGAAATGCAATATTCTCTCTCTCTCTCAGTTTGTAGAAATGTATGCAGTCATTAAAATCAGCACCCTTCTTGTCAGGACCTCTGTCCCTCTATTGTCAGGACCTCTGTTCAAATTCATATATGACTTCAATATATTCATATTGTCAGAGTAAGTGACATTCTTCTTTGTTTTTGGACGGGGCTTTGTAATCTAATTAAAACATAAATAGTATTACTGGTTAGACTGTGAGATCTATTATATTTGCATTACTCAAACAATGTATCAATATAGTAAAAAAAATAGATTTTAGTGCACAGAACCTCACCTAGACTTCCTGCCCTGCTGAATTGCCCTGTGAAGGCATAGTAATGAGCCCAGTGACTCACATTGCTTAAAGAGAGGGAGGGGTGGAGAATGTTGTAACACCCTCGATAGTTATAACCCAATTATTCCATGTAACCTTGTTTCTGTCGGAAGGTTCCGTATTTATTAAAGCATGCTTTGTTGATGCTGATTAGAAAAAAATCCTTCTGAACTTTTTTATCGTTTGAAGTTTTCTTTTCCCTCTTAGTGACTACATTTTAAAGGCCAGTTAACAGCTTTAATGGTCAACAAGAACGCAGAACATGGGAAAAGATCAAGAAAAACATAATGTTCAAGCTTAAAACATCCTTAAAAGGCCCCACTGATTATCATTACAGATTCTAAATTCAGTGCTGGAGCACTGAACCAAATATTCAAATGAAATTCTGAAAAATGAACAGTGTGCACAGAATCTAGCAATCCCCAGCTCACAGTCACAGTCTGTTTCTCATGTGTTCATTCAAAATCAACAGTATCAAGCATTAATAAGCAATACAGTACCTATTACCACAGTTCTCAATCCTGAGTAGAAATAAGCGGTTTGGAAAATGAATGAATTATGGAAAACAACAGTGTTCTATGTTGAGCCGCCTCCTTTTGTTTTTGAAAATGCTGATTTTGGGTAAAATTATTTCAGAGCAAAAAGATGAAACTCAATTATATATCTGTAGCACCAAATGATCTACCGATAAAAGACTTTTATATGCTGTTCAAAATGCAACAGGAATTGTTCTTGACATACACCTAAAGTGCAACTCAGACACATCATCAGTGATGTTTCCTGGGGTCATTGGATGTTTCGGATCTCGCAACATCATACACCCTCGCCCAGGCGACCCAGCCAAGGTTGATCAGGCCCTGGCTTGTGTCTGAGCAGCCTGTGTAGTCCACGGATCACCCCGCTTGATTCATAGCCATCGTGACGCCTTTTCGGTGGCGTCTGTGATGTTCTTGACGGCTTTCCTCATGTGCAGTCCCTTCACCCCAAGCGTCTTGAGGGCCCTTATGAGTGACTGGCCGATGAATCCTCTACACCCAACCTCAATGGGGTGACACCAGGTCCTCCACCCCCTGCTTCGGCATTCGCCTGCCAGCTCCTCGTACTTGGCCCTCTTTCTCTCAAAGGCCTCCTCCATCCTGTCTTCCCAGGGCACAGTCAATTCCAGCAGGACCACTTGCCTAGATGCTTCCGACACCAGGACAATATCTGGCCTAAGAGTGGTCACTGCAACGTTTCCTGGGAATTTGAGCTGTCTCCCTAGGTCAGTAGTTATAAGCACTAGAAGAACTGAGTGTATTTCCCCACTCTGCTGAATAATGGGCTCCAACGGGCTCTACTGAATAACAAGCTCTATTGCTCTAATCAAAATATCGACTTCAAATTACCAGTGGTGGAACAAAATGAAAGTTAGAGACAGACTTAAATAAAAGAATACACACAGGGAGTGCATGAGGAAAAAGGAGCCATGAAGAGTCAGACATGGAGAGCGTGACAGGCAGGCAACCCGTGGGAAACCGTGACACATATACATCCTCATGATCATCAAGTGGCAGCTTGCTGAAGATTCCAAAAGCAAAATACAAGAAATATGGAGAAGCAGCCTTCTCTGTTTATTCATCAAAGATTTGGAACAACCTAGACATCTGCCAATTTCTTGTCTTAGGGTTTCAAAAAGCAATTAAAGCTTTACCATTTACCCAAAGCTTGTGTTTCATTTTTGTTCCTTTACATGTATTTTCTGTCTCTCTTTCATACACTTAATTTTATTATTCCCTTAATTTTAGAGTCAATTTTAACATCTTATTTTAATTCTACTCATGTTGATATTAAAGATTATCTTTATTTTACATTTATTGAATTTCATTTCCTTCTGCTTTTTTCTTTTGATAATGATGATGATTATTAATATAATTTTACTGGTGAATTATAAAGAAATGTATGAATTATTCATAAAAAATAGCACGCTAGTGCATGGAAAATAGCCCCCCATGGGAGATTAGAGTTTAAGCTGAGAGGAAAAATGTATTAGATTTTCTAAATAATCAAGACTGCTTTCTTTCTGTCACTGTGCTCCCTCCGCATAATGGTGTTTATCACAATAACCTTTCCCTCGTGTGCAAGGTTTAAGGGATAAGCTTTGACAGTTGATCTTTTCTGGAGAGGACAGGAGTGATAAGGCCAGACATAAAAGGAGGGAGCTCACAGGGAAGAAAAGATCATGAAAAACAGATGATACACCTTAGGGCTGTGCCAATACATAGGCACCTATGCATCAATTAGCCACCACCAGACTCACAAAAACAACTAGCTGTAAACACTTCAAATTAGACCCATTTTGAATTTGACACTGATAGTAAGTTTAAACTTCCCAAAAATGTTTGTTTGTTTTTTTAATAGAATGTATGAGGTGTAGTGTGTGTGTGCCACAACATTATGTAGCACTGGGCAGCGGAGTTTGCCCCTGTCTCAACATGTGTCTGTTTGTCATTCCCAGTGTTCTGCCTCGTGTTTTTTTTGGTTAGTTTCTCCTCAGTTCAACCTCGTGATGAATCTCTGAGTTTCCCGAATTCAAGTTCTGGTGTTCTGTCGGCTGTGTGTGTCTGTTTGATCCTTAAAGAACGACTATTTTTTTGGCTATTGTGAGTTTTGTTTTGTGCATCTGTCCCTTATGCATGTCAGTCATACTAACAGAGTGTATTGAATTGTAATGACAGACTGTGAGGAAAGTTTCCATAACTCCATCAATATTTTAAAACAAATTCAGAAGATATATTGAGCTCTGATGAGAGGACATTGCTGAAGTTGTTAAAATGGTCTTGTCCTCCCAGTTGTGTGAGAGGGCTTAAAGATTGTGGCCTTGAGGTTGCTCTCATTTTATATCACTGAGCTGTTCACTAATCTTTCAGCTATCTGTGCCACTGTAGGTGACTTTTGCTTTATGTCGGCACTCTTCAAGCAGTAGCACAGTTTATGTACTTTTGCCATGAAAAGTCTTATCTCAAATACCATAGAATGATTTTCGGGACAAACATAGACATTCACATAGCTTGTTAATGTGTGTAATTTGGCATTTGTTTGCTTCTTTGCATGCAGTTTCAGAATCCTGCCTTAAAGATGACTTCATTTTGTGAATTGGTACTAGATTTCAGCACATTCCTTATACAATCATATTGCTTGAATATTGCATATTGTGTACTATCCTGTATATTTACCTGTTTCATTGTATTTCGATTGTCTAGAGTACTACAGAGTACTACATGTTTCCTGTATGCTTTTAACAAATAAATCTACCACAAAAGGAAAGGTCAGTAAGTTTCTCCCTGGTGATTTTGTAAATGTGAGCCCACAAAATACTTGAGAAGGAATGATGTGATATTTACAGATGTATTTTATTAAAACAAAAGTCACATTTGCTTGCTGTCTGCATGCATGCAAGAGGGCGGCCAGTTCAGGAGCAGCGTTTTGCTAAATCTACCAACCAACATGTACATATCCAGTATGGTGCTGGGAGGTAAAAGAGGCAAGTCTTAGTATCAAACTAAAATGCTTGGTTGACTGTGGGAAATCATTGCACAGCATAAATAAGTAGCCTGGAGACACACAGCACATCTGTCACATTACAAATCAAAAGCAACTCTTCTGAGAGATGAACTGTGTGATGCATTCACCAGTTTTTGTCTTTTACTGTTCTATTGTTTATACTTGATTTCACAGTTACAGTTACAGTTACAGACTTCTTTCAGATGCAAATAATTGCTTTTGAACGTCACTAACTCAACTGACATATGATCAACATGAATACATGTGTTGAATTGACTTCTTCATTTCAGACATCTGAAAGGATTCTGCTTTATTGCTCCCTGTCCTCCTCCTACACAACCTTTTTCCCAACCAGTCGTTTCTGAGCATGACACAGTGTCCTTATTGCATGTTTGTGTGTGTGCGAGTGTGTGTGTGCATGCACGCTTTATTATATGGCATTGCCCACTCTAATGAACAGGCCGAATGGCTGAATCTTATTGGCAGCTTGCTGCGCTGCTTGTTTGCCCTTGTGTCTTTCATGGCTTCTCTTTCTTTCTTCTTTTCAAAGGAATCCAGAGCTAAACTGTCAAAAATCTTCCTTTCTTAAGTTAGCATAAACCTTTCGAAACATTAACAGCATGAGGATTACAGGTTACATTAGACAGTCTTACATTTCTCACAAATATTTCTCTGCTGACATTTTCATCAGTGAAGATGCTTAAGTAGAGCCAACATAGTTCAGGAGAACACCGTTTTGCACACAGTATTTACTGTTTGCATGCTTCCTGAATTTTCTGAATAATTCTTCAAATTATGAAAGTAAATGTTACTTAGTTTGAGATCAGTGAACTTGCTTTCTTGTAGTTCTTTCAGTTCTGAAATAATTGTTTACATGTTTTTTTGTAATCCTTCTTCCCACTCCATAATAATTAAATTTCCATAATAATTAAATTTCATGTCTCAACTGTGTACATGGTAGATTTGGTATTCAGTTGTCAATAAAGAATGCATTTTATGTGCTTTGTTATCAGAAATTATTACCTGTGGTTTTCAGGCTTACTCTGTTAAATATTAGCGTAGCTTAGACACTACAAAATGTAACAAAGTCTTGGCAGAGCTGTACATATTCCATTCTAACCCTGTGTAGAACCTTTAGACAATACTCTATTTAACCTTACAGCAGTATGAAAAATGAACAGATGATAGATCTGGCTTTTATGAATTATGCATTCTTAACCAGGCTGTGAGTGAGGCAGTCCATAGCGCAGTAAATTATATCGGAAGAGAGGATATGCATATGTAATTCCATTTTAATAGTGTGATGCATTTTTAAATCCCCATGTGGCTCAGGTCCCTGACCTTGAATGTCTGTGAACATTAGTTTTGTGCTGAAGCTTGAATCGATTATGGCAACTACTGAAAGCTTTAAAAAAGAGACCATGCAATTATAACACATTGCCTCTGAGTCTCATATGTATACTATGAATGACCAGATGTTCCTTGATTGTGCAGACACATTATACATTGAACATACTCATCAGTTGTTTCAAAAACACATTTTTTATGTATTATGGAAAATCATAGGTGATTAGACCATGATATCTGTATTATATTCATACACATTATCTAACCTTTAAAATATTGTGGTATCTATCAGACAATAGACAGGCATGTTATGCATCACTGAATTTCATGATGATCCTGTAAGAAATTAAAAGTGCCCCAGCAATGTTTAAGTCAAGAATTATTTGTACAGATATTTGGTACATTGGTTAAATTCTGAATTTAGACATTAATTTTATTACCAGCCTGAAAATGTACAAATATATTGATATAAATATACAAACATTTCATTACGAAAAAAACATCTTTAAGTTTTGATGATCTTGTAATAGTGCAACACTATAGTCCAGCTCTTTGTAAGTGACTCAGTTGGGTGTCACCTTTCACTTAGTTTCCAATAACCTTCTCATGGAAACACCTAAATTCAATTTGGTAATTGATGTGTATCTATAGCATGCACCCGAGGTGTCACCTTGGATTCCACTCTCCACTGCCAATCAAAATTGGGCTGACCTTCACAGTACTCTATGATCTGTTGACTTATCTGTAGGATGTGCTGCTTTTCCAAATCCTTCTGGATATAGCAGAATCCACACTATATAAATCTTATTTTATCCTACATATACCTTTGGCTAAGCAGTGGTAGAAAAGAAACCCCATCCGCCTCCAAACACACACACATTTGGGTCACTGTTTGTGCCGCCCACTCTGTTTTTGTTCTATTTCGTATAAGGCACAAAACCTACTTTTCTGAACTAGTCTTTAGATTTTTTAAGTCACCTACTAAAGTGCTATAAAATGTTTGTTACATTGTTTTTTTTCCGGGCAGATTCCTGTTACCATAGAAACCCGGCAGGTTCTGGACATCATGTTGTGTCCCACTTGTGGTTTTTGTAGCTGACTGATTTCAGTGTCTCTTAATAAGAGTATGATGACTCAGACACAGCAGCTCATGATCAATGATCACCTTGGTAGATCAGCTATGGCAGACACATCATGAGACACTTGTCAAAGAATTTGGAGAGCTAGACACCAGCATTCAGGATTTATATCTGACACTTCTGATATATGCATATATGCAGTTGTCTACCTGTTATTATTAAGATTTTGAAACCCTAACCCTAACCCTAACGCTATAAATAGCTTCCATTTTCAGAGACAGTGAAGCTGTGAGAAAAAACTGAAATAGGCATAATACATATAGAAAATAGTGTTAAAAGGAAAACCATTACTGAATGCCACCTCAGAGAGAAAAGAAGACAACGTAACTCACATTTTTTGTGGCTATACAAAATAGACAGCTCATTTTTTTACTAATTTTTTGATACATAAGAAGGATAACTGCACTTTTTGCAAAATTATCCTCATTTTGATAGACACCTTGAACAGTTTTGCTTTGTCCACACTGTAATGAGAATTTCCCTTTTAACTATTGTGGGATGACACTGCAGGGACAAACAATTTGAAGTGTACCTATTTTTTGATGTCAAAGAGCAGGTTATGTTATTCTGTTACATATAATTATATTTATGCAGTCCATTTGTGGAAAATGTCTTCAATGGAACGTAAAACGTGAGTTTAGAGGACACAGGACATCAACATTGCTCTCTGTTCTCTGTGAACCTTGTATCATTAGAAGTCTGCATTATATTACAGTATTTCATTGTTTGGAAGCCTTCAGCATAATGTAAACTTTGTTGAAAACCTTTTTAATAAGAGACAGGTGTATAGAAACTGATTTATCAAGTGTTATTGAAGGATGCAAGACTGTCAAGCAGCTTTAACCATTTATTCATGTGATGGATGGGACACACTGAGGTGTGGAGGAATTCAATGCTCCCCTACAGAATTCAAACTGGGGTAATGATAAAAGCCTTATTTTTATTTATCCATGCAATATGCCAGTGCTTTTTCAAACCTTTGAAATAGCCCTATTTGAAACATGCCTTTATGCCCCAATTTAATTAAAATAATTAAATGGGTTCATATTTCATGACTCCTCATGCAAATAAACAGTCAAATACATTCATAAATCACATGTATGACAGACAACAGCAACCAGAATTTGGTTATACTTTCCTGGATATATTTTATAGATGATCAAATGTATGTCAATCACTACACAGAAACACCATTTAAAAGTAACAATAATCAGTTTTTGTCCACAGCCTTCCATATTACATATTACCTGTACATATTATCACCTGGAGGTTTAACTTGTTACAGTGACATATTTAGTTACTTATCAAAGGCTTCAAATCATAGGCTTTATTAGTAATTAGAATAACATGTACAGCAACAGTACACGTGGCTTTTGAAATGGGGTGTATCTGGTCTGGTTTTTATACTTTTATACTTTGACACAATCATGATTTTAATGTTTTTTTTTGGCAATCCCTAACCCTAACCCCAACCCTAGATTTGTGAGAAGAAGTGGTGCTGAGTGCTTGAGTGGCCATATCAAAGGAGGTATATACATTCTGATGAATAGTAAGACTATGAATACAATTATGAGTTATAATAGTTCAAAGAAGCTTTTTTCATTTAAGGCAGATCACTAAGCTGAAACCTGTCTTGACACGGCATGATTTTGAGACGGTGATCCATGCTTTTATTACTACTTGTCTGGACTATTGTAATACCCTTCATGTTGACATTAGCCAGACTTTCCTTTCACGTCTTCAGCTTGTCTAATATGCTGCTGCTCTCCTTTTAACTGGAACAGACAGGCCAGAGCATATCTCACCAATTTTGTCTTCTCTTCATTGGCTCCCTGTACGCTATAGAATTGATTTTAAAATTCTTCTTCTGGCATTCAAATGTTTGAATGGACTTGCCCCACCCTACCTTTCTGATCTGCTTCAGCCTTATGTTCCATCTCGGTCCCTAAGGTCTGCTGATCACTTGACCTTGGTTGTCCCAAATACTATGCTGCGGCTCAGAGGGGCATTTGCAACCGTGGCTCCCAAACTCTGGAACAAGTTACCTTTAGACATTAGGCAGGCTTCTTCTCTCCCCATTTTACTCTCGTTTAATAACACTTTTGTTTTCCTTAGTTTTTACCTCAATGTGAGTTGCTGAAGTCTCTTGTTTTTGTGTCTGTATGTATGGATGTATATTTATATGCATATATGTCTATGGATATGGATATGCTTATATTGGTATGTTCTTGTTTAGGTGACTGTACAGCACTTTGGCTCAACTCTGTTGTTTTAAATGTGCTTTATAAATAAAGTTGGATTGGATTGGATAATAAGCATTTCAACATCAGCTCAACTAGTTGAATAAAATTCTGACAGGAAAAATAATTAGCACTTTGTAATGGCTATGTATGACAGTGACAAGTATGGGACTGAGCAGTGAGGAATGGAATTCTGCTTCTGAACTTTTTCATGACCTTTGTGTGTAGGCCAGGGTTATGAAAGTGCAGTATTGAGCAGTGGAATGGATTGGGCTATTGCTTCTCTCAAAATCCTCTTTCATGGTGTCAAAATGTGAAAGGTTATTTGCACCTGTACAGAATGTGGTATAAAGCATCTGAGTATCTCCTTTGAAGAAGGACAAACCATAGCAAAATTGAATCTATACACATTCCCTGTACTTCCAAGGACAACAGAGAATGCCACTAGTTATAAATTGTGTTCTTAGAACCATATTTGAAGTCATTATTTGTCAGTCCTGAAGTCAAAATGGTATTCATTAAAAAACGTATTTAATGTCACTATCCTGTGCCAAGCAGGACATCTATAAATCTCTAAAACTGGTTACAGCTTGTACTCATGCAAGAAAAAAGCCTAAAATTTCATCTATATATATGAATGATATTATAACACCCAAGTGCCATAATATCTCTCACATTCAGCCTCAAGTAGGATCTTCAACATATTCATTAATTGCCCTGGCTTGTAGTTTTCACTAATAAACAGGCATTATGAGGGGTCCTTACACAAAAAATAGGGTTAGGTGATGCGACACTTACCATTCGTTCTAGTGCTGCATCAGTGACTCACCCACAGGATTTATAAATAGCAACAAGCTGCAACCGTAGACCGAGGTTGTGATGTCTGGTAAACTCACTTGTGAATGTGTGTGTAAAGTGTGGCTGGATGAGAATCAAAATGAGTGCTTGAGCAAAGGTTGCTTAGACCTCACTGTTTGCAAACTAACATGAGGCAGCTGTCTTAGATACCTTTTAGACATTAACACGGCAGTTCTTGTTTGTGATATTTGGTTGTCGATATAAGGATGTGATTTGCATAATGTCTCATACATCCCTGTTTGTTATTATGTGCATTTCCTAATGGCAGCTGATATATTTAATTAATTTAGCAGTGGATCTCATTCATGATCACAGGAAATGCCATTTGAATATTATCTTTGGTACATTATCTGAATGGTTAATTAGCATAGAATGTCTATGAGCTCTAAATAACAAGAGTCATTGTTATGTTACTGTGGTATCATTTTAAATGCTCTTTGTGTCATGACAGTTATATTAAAGCCATAATTGCTATAATTTTGAAAACTGCAGTTTGGTGTGACATCTGGGCCAAACCTTCATCAGACTTTTATTTTCATTACATTTTAGGTTTAGTTTGCTTGACATAGACATACCCTGATACTTTTTATATTAAGGACAAGTGCCGCCATGTAATATATGAACAAGTGTAAGATTTGGTGATATATTTAATAAAAACATCTCAAGTTTTGTTTGTTCTCTCAAGCTCCCTGTCATATGGCCTAGATATTTCATGTGAATTACACATTCAAAGTTGAGTTTATTTCGAAGCAGTTTGATGCATTGGGAATTTTTCAGTGCAGTCAAATCAAAACAATGAGATTATTCACAATATAAATGTGTGATAAGATCATTCTGTTCTGTCTGTAAGGAAATCAGAGAGATGATCTTACTGTACCTGGAGACTTACAGTCTGTTGTGTCTAAATAGCATTGGAAAGTTACATTTGAGGTTAAAATTTAAGATTGAAACCAAATTGGTGTTTTTTGGATATCAACAAATCTTGGTGAATTTGAAAAAAGCTCATTGTCATCTTGCGTCTTCCCATATGTGTTTAGTTCCAGAAATAATTCATTGAGATATCTAATTAATAGGCTATACTCTGATAAGAATTATAAGACTATTGTACAATGTATAAACTAGTGATAGAACTGGTAGGTTGAAGTGCTTTAGGATAATAGTTTTCATAGTTAATGGCAATTGATGTTCACTTAATGTAAAACCTAAGGTCTGCATATGAGTATTTCAAGGTCAAACATAAATACAAAAGCTAAGATTGTGTATTTAATTCCATTTTCACAAAGAGGATGAAACAGAGTTTGGAGGGGATGTTTCATAACAGAAAAACAGGCAATAAAGCAGAACAAAGGTGCTCTCTGCGGTTGGGGGCCGTTTCCCCGTGGGAAGTGAGGGAGTAATCATTGGTTTCATTTGATGGCAGACTTTGTTAGATCTGGGAAGATGCAGTCTGCTCTTTTTCCTAGTTTCGCAGCCTCTATTGTGGTGTGGAGGAGGGACGGCTCATGAGCAATTCATGTGGACAAGGAACTGAAAGATGTCCGGTCCTAAACAAAGCATTAGAAATGAACATAGAACTTACTGCAATCTGTAGAAAGATTGATCACTTATGTCAAACGATCACCCCAATAAAGGAAAAGCACTACATCAAAAAAGTGTAAACAAGCTAACAACGTCATGTATTTTCTTCATTTTTTCTAAGCACATACAGTTCACTAGTCACATATTGAGAAGTTGACTTCATCAACTTCAACTGCAATGAAACAAAATACTGACTAAAAGTTTATTAAAATGTGCTTTTCATTGTAGTAGAGCTGACTAAAGTGTGATTAACACACTATTAAAACTCTAAAATATATGCTCAGTTAACTATTGTCAAGTCATTATTAAAGTCAATGTGTCTAACATTTGCACCCATCTTTCGTGTGTGACGCCAAGCCATTATGACATTGCTATGTAATTGATCACTTAGATATCATATGTAGACAAGATGTGTATGTAAGAAATATACAAATATACCAGTGTTAACATAATTTTGATGCAAATTACTACAACACCTGTGTTGGATGACATATTCATTCAATTATTCATTATCCGAACCGCTTAATCCCTATCGGTGTGCGTGGACCGGAGGCTATCCTGGAAACTATGTCCACAAGGTGGGGACCAACCCTGGGCAGGCACCAACACACCACATTTACACCTTATAGGCAAATTTAGAGTTGCCAATTAACCTATATTGCAAGCTTTTTGACTGTAGGAGGAAACTGGAGCACCCGGAGAAAACCCACATGAACACAGGGAGAGCATGCAAACACCACACAGAAAGGCCCCACAGCCGACCCAGGGTTTGAACCTAGGACCTTCTTGCTGTGAGGCGGGAATGCTAACGTGCCGCCCTGGATGACATATATTAATCTATTAATGAAGATCTTGTTTTCATTCAGACAACACCAGCACATGACATTTCTGGATCAATGGCACCATACCATTTGTGAGATTAAAAAATGATGTCTCCTAACATTGACATTATCTCTTTCATGCACAGTGTCCACATGAGTGGGCCACATCCATAGGTGGTGGCTAATAATTCATGCATGAAAGGGCTAAGATCAATGTCTAGATCATGTGCTGAATTAAAATAATAGGGCATGTCTGTGAGGGAGTCTCCCTGGTGATAACTTCCAGACTGTTAACCTTGATCTCTCACCTGGCCTTGTTTCATACTTCCTGTTCCCAGCACACAGGCATGGGGTTGCCATGGACACATAGATACAGAGGAGAAATGGGGCATTTTCATTTGCACTTAGACTGAGATGCTTCTTGGGGGCCGAGAAAATAGCCAGTTAGTGAGAGACAATTCCCTTTGGCCAGTTTTGCTCTTCTCCAATTACCACTGACCTAGCTGCAGAGGAAACAGCCTAATGTGTGACAGAATATAGAATTATGACCCCTTGGGGATGAGTGTCATGGTCTGTGGTCTTATTTGAAAAGTCATCAAATGTAATGAGGCAAAAGGCTGTGCTCTGCAAAGCCCAGGCCACACATGAAACGGCCAATGAATGGTTTATGGGAGCTGTCACCCTTCATAAAGCATGCATTCGTGGTTAGTGTTTCTCTAAAAGTTAAAAACTCAATTTCATGTTGTTTGTTCCAGCCGTAACATGTCAAAGCAATTTCATATTCAAATTCATTCATTCACTCATTCACTCATTATCTGACCCGCTTAATCCCAACTGGGGTCGCAATGGGACCGGAACCTGTCCCAGGAACCACGGGCGCACATTTGAGACCAACTCCGGGTAGGCGCCAACACACCACAGGACACACACTCAGTTAATGACACTCTCACTCACACCTTATGGGGGCAATTTAGAGTCACCAATTAACCTATAGTGACAGTAGGAGTGACAGTATTTTGGACAGTAGGAGGAAACTGGAGCCCCCGGAGAAACCCACACGAACACAGGGAGAGCAGGCAAACTCCACACAGAAAGACCCTATGCCCAATCTGGGATTCGAACCCAGGACCTTCTCGCCGTGAGGCGGCAGCGCTAACCACTGTGCCACTGTGCCACCCCCTCATATTAATATTATTTCTTAAAATAATTAAATCATAATGACTGGACAGCACCAACAGGGAGATTTAACAGTCCCCTTCACAACCCAGTGACATTGGAAGAGTGGACATTGGAAGAGTGACATTATTTTTGTGTGTGTGTGTGCGTGTGAAAACTGTGCAATCACATACACATACACATACACATACACACACACACCATATTTCTGCCGTTTATTCTTCTGAAGGTTCCATCACTCTCTGTAAATTGTCTTGAGCATAAATGTGCCTTAATAAATCGGAATAATGAGAGTAAAACTGCACAGCTCAACTCAGCTTCACTCTTATCTGCATTCACCAGAGAGTCTCTCTTTCACACACATGCATGCACACGTAAACACAACAAACATGCAAAACCCTCTCCCAAACTATCTTATAACTCATGACTTACGTTGCAATAACAGAGACCCAGGAGATTTTAACCTGAGATTTAACTGATGATTTGAATCTGTAATAATTCTTTTTTGTCCCAAAAATGGAAATATTTACCTAAGGTACCTTTTCTCTTGAGTTGTTTTACTGCACACGTCCATGCATCCTGCTCCAGCCAGCTTGGTCAAAGTTAACCAGAAAGAGAGGTTTCAGCCAGTCTGACGCTAAAACAATTTTTTCATTTTTTTTATTTTTGCAAAAATACTCACGTTCAAGTCGCACTGTGAGTGACTAAAATGTAAATTATTGGCATGTTTAAAATATTTATAGCCACAAGATGGTGCTACAACCCAAATGTTTCGATCTGACAGTGAAATAAAATGCCCGTGTTTGAGTTTGCACAAAAAGTTGCCTGCAAGTTTGGATCTGATAATCCAAATCTGATATTCCAGATAACTGGCTTGGGATTGAAAAACAAAGTAACGAGTGGATGAATCAGTGAATAAAAGAATGAAAGCTGTTGAAAGAATACATGTGCGTTTTATAAATAAATGTAATGACAAGTGGAATGTCATAAAAATTCTGAATAAATAAAGCAATTTATTTATTTTAAAATTTTACAATTTAGATGAAAGGTCAGATTTTGCACTGCCTGTGTAGCCGGTCATGTAGCAACACGCTTTGTTGTGACTGTTCTTATTTGGCTGGTTGTTTAACTCCCCTAATAAGGTTTATATAATTTAGTAAAATAAGTATTAACCAGGATCATTTAGGGGCTTAAAGGGATCAGTTAGCATGCAAGGAATCTTTTTTCCCCCACTTGCTCATAGTTTGTAGTATTAGGATTATCAGGTCGAGCTGAGGATTGTGACTAGGCAAGGAGTCATTCAGTGCTAATGAAGCATGTAAGATATGAGCTTGTTTCAAAACATTATGCCACTTTATAAGGATATGGAAATAATATTTTAACATTAATTCAAGATCAACAATGAATAAATGAACAATGAATGAAATATTCTAGATTACGTAAAGCTCTTAGGCATTTCTACTTCCCTGTGTTTAGAAGTTGGTGCAATGGTCAATCTAATAAACCTAATATATATATATATATATATATATATATATATATATATATATATATATATATATATATATATATATATATATATATATATATATATATATATATATGGAAAGAATCTTGATAAAATATATATTTAATATATATTAACATATATAAACATATGTTCCTCAAGAGAGGCTGTAATCTCCTTAACCTTTCCTGCAAAATCAAGCCACTAAGTCAAAGCCAATTGGTCTTTGTCTGTGCAAAATGGAAGTTCCTGAACCCAGTCTATCAGGTAATTGTTTACACTTTTACCAAAATTACTTGTTTCCTTTTTCAGTAAGAGGCTTTCTGTGTTGGGTTTGGACAGCCTCCTGGGAGGGAAATAAATGTGTCTGTAATATGTTCCCAAGCCAGCCTGATCAGCTCTGTGCCAGCATCCCCACTGCTTCATTGCATCATTTCACACGTCCTCTTCTCCGTCCGTATGACCATGCCACGACCCACCGACTCACAAACAGTAGCAATTGTTTCTCTTTCAGCCCTGTTGCTTTTTTTAAATAGACTTTAGGTCTTTCATTGCTAATTAAAATTCTTTCACACAAGAGGCTTGGCTCTCAGTAGCACTGATCTCGCTCATGCTGCTTGACAGCCCAGAAATAAGGTGAACCGGACATGTGACAGATCTTTGCTGACTGCTAGTGTAGCTGCCTCTGGGGCTCTTTAATGAAGGAATGGCACGCAATCTGGTCATTAACCAGCCAAATTAGCAAGTTGCATGCAAAAGGCTTGGTGTAGATCCAAAATAAAGAATTATGTAGAGGTTTTGTTTTTTCCTTGATTTGTTTGTTTTTCTTTGTAAATACTCACTCAGATAATCTCATTAGTCCAACTTAACTTTCCATGCAGGGGGCAGCACGGTGGTGCACTGGCTAGCTCTGCCGCCTCACACTGAGAAGTCCTGGCTTTGATCCCCGGGTCAGCCATAGCGCCTTTCTGTGTGGTTTGCATGCTCCCTTGATGGTTTCTCCAGGTACTCTGGTTTCCTCACACAGTCCAAAAGCATGCACTATAGGTTTATTGGCAACTCTAAATTGTCCCCGCAAGGTGTGAATGTGGGTGTGATTGTGTGAGTGTGTCTGCCAGGCGGTGTGTTGGCGCCTGCCCAGGGTTGTTCCCCGCCTTGCGCCCATAGTTCCTGGGATAGGCTCCGGGCCCCCTACAACCCCAGTTGGGATTAAGCAGTTCGGATAATGAATGAATGAACTTTCCATGCACTACTGCTTCATATGACATTTTCAGATGACTTCCCCTACGTACAACCATACATGCATATATTAAAACATGCTTTTTTAAATAATACTAAATAAAACATTATATTCATAAAGCTATTTATTATATAACATTAAAGTACTTAGCAAAAATATTCTAACAGCACCATCCTAGATTTAGAGATGCACAAATGCAGAATTTCTTCGGAATCTCAGCAGGTTCAGAAGTTAAAGAGAATCATACACGCTGCAACTGTAAATTTAAGTATGTTCCTATACCAAGTGAGAGGATTATCATATATTTTCATGTTTTGTTCCAAAGTACCATGCCACAAATACCATTTCCTGTACCATGTATCTTTAAGTAAAACCTAACTGAAGAAATTTCAGTTCCCAAGTTATTCAACATGAAAAGGACATGTCACCACAAAGAATATATAATGAAATCATCTTGAAGTAGACAATCTACTAAATGAAGTAACCTGATAAAGGTTCATACAAATTTGGTGCGAGGAACAAACTGATTTTAATAAAGTTTTAACCAGGCCTTGCTTCTCAAAAGTCCATGACCTCATACTGAAGATATCGGACCACCTTCTGACATTCCAGAACTCCAGCCAGACAGACATCCAGGCCAAGACTTGTTGGCCTAATATTAGCCAGATGTAAAAATTAGATTGTGCTTTGAGGTAATGGGTCAGAAAATGCAACACACAAAGACATCTCTTACCCTGACAACAAAATCATAGTTTGATTATGATGAGTGTAAAACTAATCAAACACGACACCCACAATTGTGGAATGTTCTGGCTGTCAAAAGACGAGGTAATCCTCTCAATATGAATTCTGTTTCCTTAATGCCAACATTGTATTGCACTTGGGTGTCCTACATTGCACTCTACATTGCAGATCAAATGTTGTTTCACACAGTTCATTGGTAATGTAGATTTGATAAATTCAGTTCTGCTTCTTTATCATTTTGATCACATTTTGTTCTGATATTTTAAGAATCAGCTTAACACAGTATTTGATCTGTTGCAACTCAAATATACAGACAATGTATGTCATTACAAGGAACTACAATTTCAGTTGACAAAAAAGTTAAGACAACTATAAGGCGTCTTCTACCTGGCACCCATTTTATTCTCTTTGAGCTGAATTCCAGGCCACATACCCAGCTGAGGGTCAACTCTTTGGGTTAGTGTCAAGGCTGGACCTTGACTTCAGTAAGGTCAAAGTTCAAACGACCATACTCGTTGAAGAAAATGACTCAGGTGTTCTTGGTAACAAATAAATTCTTCACATTGCAGCTGGTTCAGGAGGTCAAGACCGAAGCCTCTATTGCAATAAAAAGCTTTTTTAAAATCCATGCATAAGTTCACACGAAGAACAGATCCTTAATAATAAACATTAAAAATCTAACCAATGAACAACAACAACATTGGCCTTGTGGCTGAATCTTCAGGGCCTCCTTGTGGTCCTGTCTGTGTATATAGGTTTGTTAGCTTTAATGTGTTGCACCTGTGCTTGCCCTGTCTGAATTTGCCTCACTGGCTGATGTGTTCTCTGTTTGTCCTCGCCTAAGACTGTACCTCTTGCTTATTCTGACTTGTGTGGCATTTTTCAGGCATAGTCCATTGTTTTCTTTGGTCTTTGTTAATATTTAATAACAGTTTAATAAGTATTTTAATAAATACTTGAACTTCACATTCCTTAAACATGACAATCGTTTTTATCTTTAAATGTAGGCTGACATTTTACTACAGAAGCAATTTTTTGTCTAACAAGTTTCAGTGCATAAAGATTAAAAAGCCACCAAAGTATCCAAGCAAGCAGTGCAATTGCAAAGCAAACGTTAGCTGAAAAAGGTAGTGTAATAGCATTACCAACCTTAAGAGGGCACTGAAGAATTTAACATCCTCACCGGTTGTTTCATACAGCAGCTCAACATATTCACAGTGTTTCAGTTATGTTACGGTTCATTAATCACTGGGACACACTGAGGGAGCATGCTGTTAATTTTCTAAAGTTTTCAACCCAAATGCTCCATATCATAAAAGCCAACTGAAGAAACCATTACTCTCCTGGAGATTGCTGTTTGTAAAATTCCTCACTTCCTCTGATACATACCAGATTACAACTGGGTCCATGATGTTACTACTTGCAAAAGAACTCATGATAAACCCAATGTAATTACTCATGGACGTGTGGGGATGTGAAAACCGTGGCATTTTAGATTTGCAACATTAAGTTGTCTCACACACAAAGTAGCCCTTTGTCCGTTGTTATGCTGCCGTTACTCTAAGGTGGAATGAATAAATACAACAAATTATTACAAACTTATTATGATACATTATTTTCAGGTTTTCTGTATATGAGAACGTGTATTTTCAATAACTAGAATTGACAATGATAGGATGCCAACTACTGGAATTAGCTGAACCACTGTTGCTCTGTGAACGAGTGTTAGCAACTCAAAATACTTCAATACAAAATACAGACTGTTTGAAAAGTTAATTGCAATGTACGGCTATACATTTCTCATCTAATGCTTTAGTAGTTGACAAAGAGAATATACGCAGAGAATATAAAAGTCTACACATCAAAGTTTTTGTAATGCAACAAAATGAGAAAAGTTAAATCATTTAAAAAGCTTTTCCCTTTTTTAAATGTTACCTTAAACCTGTATAATTAATTTTGTTGTACTGGGGTTGTTTTTCTTCACCTGGAAACTGGGCTTTAGTAAAGGTGAAAGGAATTATTAATTGTGAACTGTTCCAAATATCAGTCAGTTTTGGTCTCAAACCTTCAAAGCTGAAGTTGAAGATGATTTTCATCCTTCAACATGATAATGACCCAAAGCCCACACAAAATCATCAAAAGAATGGCTTTACCAGAAGAAAATAAATACTGGACACAAAAACCTGGTGATTTAACAGAGGTGACTGGACTAATATCTGCACAAATTATAGAAAATATTGCACAGACTCCACTGCTGTTACAATATCTGCACATACTAGATCCGACTTGAATGTTAGCTCAGACTTTGTAAACGATACTGTCTGTATAAAAGTTTTCATATTGAAACTGTTACAGAACATATTCAGTTTAAAAGACAACTCCAAGACTGTAAATGTAGGCTGAATATCTCATGTAACCAAATAGTCTCTCTTTCAACTTCCAGTATAAAGTTTACATGTTAGACTCTACCTCTAGGTTGAAGGGTATATTTTATATTCTATTTATATATTTCTATGTGTTTTATTTGTTCTTTTTTCCTTGTTCTTTGTACTGTTAAAACTGGAGCCATGTTGTCCCATCTCTCTGTGTACTTGTACAGTATATAGCAGATGACAATAAAGTTTACTTTGACTGACTAGACCTTTTATATCCCCTCTCTAAAAATAGAAAGGGCCTAAATGCCAATCTTATGGCATGTTTTAGTTTGGAATCAACCTGGCATTAAGTTGACTAGCTTGACTATTAGTGTAGTCAACTTGATGTTTGCAACAGTCTAATGTAATATAATTGCTAGACAAATGAGAGAGACATTATTAGATGTGTAAATTAGAGACACGTCTCCAACACCTTCACTACATCCACCACCACTGAGCCAGAACAGCTCTACTGGGCAGAGGAGGATCATGTTTCTTTGTCTGCATGCACAAACTTAGGACAGGAGCTAGACTAATGGGACTCTGCATCAACCACTTCCTTTATAGACAAGAGCTGATTTTGAGTGGAATAAACAAAGGGTGTGAATAAGTGGACTTCATTACTCTGAGCAAAAGATCAGAGATAATGTGTAAACAGAAATATCAGTTCTGCTTGTTTAGAATATTTTCTGTTGCTTTGTTTACATGTAAACAACTTAAACTGTGTTTTAGGACCCTTAAGGTTTTGCTGCCAATACCTTCTGGCAAATGTATTTTTTGACTGTCATCCTGCATCAAATCTGCAACAACTGGCAAATGACTATTATGACCAACATAAAGTTATAGGCTTTCCTCCTATTTTTTCTTCACTACCTTCTTCTGTATGTAGGATTTTAGTGTATGCATTCATTTGCTCATGAGCTTTCTTTTACTTTTCATTAAGTGACCATGTCAGCAGTCAATAGTACAAAATATATGGTGCAACTTCACCTTTGACAAAGGAAGTGATAAGAGGACATGACACTCACAATTAATATATTTAAGTTTTTTAAGTCAGTGGTTATTCTTTAATTAATAGATTACATGTTACCAATTTATGAATGAAAACTTTGAGACATACAGAGTGCCACAGATTCATGACATAAACAAAACTGTGGAGGCTCTCATACCTTTACTTGCTGTGAAGAGAAGGAATAAACGTGTAAGAGCTCACTATAAACAAAGCATTAAGAAGAAAGGCTGCCAGCTGCTGCTGCTCTGCACTATGGGGAAAGTGACGGGTCAGAAATCTCTTTCAGATGTGACTGCATGACAGAGCAGTGACATCTTATAAAGCTGACACTGTGACACTGGCATGACCTCTACCAGGGTGCATGTGTGTGCATGTGTGTGCTTGTGTGCATGTGTGAGAGACAGAGAGAAAGAGAAAGAGGGAGAGAGAGAGAAAGCAGTGAGAAGTCTTTCCTTAAAAGGTAGAAAGTGAGGAAGCTTTAACCATAATGGCTAGAACACGGAGCCGACCTGCACCTGGGTACTCTATGTTTTAAACTCTGCAAAATGGGATCCTATATAGTATCTTGTAATTGTAATCATATTAGCACAGATATTTTTTCAAAAGAATTTTCTACTTTCTGATGAATCAATGTGTTTGTTTAATGAGTTTTAAAAATAATGGATCTAAACCTTTGCAGGAATCCAGTGTCTAAAAACCTGCATCTAAAATGTCTTTTTAAAAGTCATTTCTTTGTTATCACACTGACACTAAGGGTTAAGCAAAGACTGTAGTCTAAATAAAATAGTTCAGTTCTTTCAAACACCAGAATCTTCCCTTCATCCCATACCTAATTGTTTGCTGAAAGCCTACTGTTCAATGAGCAGTTTCTGCTACTCAGTGGGAGATATTGTTAGACTTTTGCAGTGGCTGAAAGTGAAGCAGTTGAAATTTATAGTGTGGTGGCAGAAGACATCGCAACAAAAGCATAAATCTTTTTTTTTTAATTTGCATTGTCACCAAAAGCCACCAAGTGCTGCTATAATTGGCTAATAGAGTCTAATAAGCTCTCATGCGTAATGCACGTATATAAAAAACTCAGACGTCAAAAGGCAGTTCAGAGGTATCTAACCAGTTCTCTGAATGAGAAGTATATTTTATAATATAAAAAAACATCATTACAGGTTCAAACTTTGGTCTGGCATTTTTGACTGCATATTTGTAACCTTTTTATAAATCATGTACATAATACTGTAATTGTAATACTATAATGTAAAGTTGCTTAAGAGGGTATGTAAATTTACTTTGAGAAGCAGAGGGATGGCGAAGTTCTTGTGGTAGAATCCTTTGTTATAGACCCATAGGTCATGGGTTCAAGTCTATGTTTGTCTGACCTCCTGCACTACCACCATTGAGCTCCATGCCTTAACCATAAAACCCCACATGCATATTTATTTAGGCAAGTGTTATTGTTTAGTGTAAAGTGCTCAGTGTTAGGGAGTGTATATAAATCCATTTTAATAAGTATTAAGTTGGGTTTTTAAGTTAATGTCCATTTTTATATTTAGACTAAGAAACTGTGTTAAGGTTGGCACTCAAATGAAAATAAATAATATTGATGTTAAAAGTAAGAGTGAAAACCCCAACCTGTACACAAACTGTGCCTCAAGTGTGTTCTGGAAGAGGATGAAACATCCCATTTGTGAGACTTGAAAGCTTGTACTTGTAAAGTCAAACACTCTAGGAAGCTGCTTTCTTCGTGGGGGATTAGTAGTGAGGCACTGTTCTGGATTGTCAAATACAGTATACATCATCTGTTCTGTATCACACCGGCTGCTATGTGACACCATTACAAGGCCTCAGTTTGTGCCCTTTGTTCCTCCTGCTGCACCAATGCCACGTGCCAGAGATACAGACTCTATGGAAACAGTTTACAAACAGCAGTCAACATGGCAGCTCAGTGGCCATGAGATGTACACAGAACGTGGGGGTCTAAATGTAGGTTGAAATGTCTGGGATTTCTACACAGAAACTTCCGGTACAAGCTTTTGTCCCTTGATTCTCTTTGTGGGTGATTTCTCTTGGCATTTATTCACATTCACATTTCTGAAGCAAAATGTGTAAGTAGGTTTTTAGAACTTTTTTTAAGAACGGTTGGTGAATGAGATCCATTGCTCCGTTCCAATCTAATCAAATTTCTACAAACCATCTTTGTAGAAATGCATCTTTATTTTTATTGTATTCTTTCTAGACCTTGTCTACTCCTTGTATGTCCTAGCAAAGACTTGAGGTGCTAATGTTTAGAGGAGGTTACACAAGAATGAACTAATAATGTTGTTAGTCTGCTCAGTTGTCCAGTTGAAGCCCATTTGGCCCAAACTTTTCCCTCTCTTTTCCATCAGCTTTTAGTAAAAAAATCCTCCCCAGCCAAAAGACCTTTATCCCCCTAGCAACCAACACCGTTCCATTTTCAGAAACGTATCTCATTATTATGCCATATATAGGAAATTGCGTTCATTCTTTCAAACAGAGCCTCGTCTAATGCACTTCCCCTTGTCCTCCCCTTTGGGCTAGTGGGTTTTGCTGAGAAGTCAACTAAGCAGAACAAAGCATGGAGGAGGATGGAAAGAAGGGACTTTTTTCTGTCTGCTTGCTCCCCGAATCCCATGTAGTAGAGCAGGGAAATAGGACATGTCTTAATAAAGCTTTCCTCCAGGCCTCCCGAGCTGTCAGTGGGTGCCGTCTCAGAGAGCTCATGTGTTACACCTTGGTGTCAGAGAGACACTGTGCACATTATACTTGGTCCTGCCCTGGGATGGCTGGAAAAATTCCCTCATTTGAGTTATGCTTTCTTTGGCACTACAGGTCCACAGGCCAAAGAATATTATTCAGAAACCTGACAGTTTCACCTCACCCCAGAATTCAAAGGGGGATTGCTCTGTTCCTTTATTCAGTGTTAGGCTTTTCAGAAGGTAATATAGTGTTAAGTGGTTCGCAAACTGTTCCTCTTCTGATATTGACCTGTGTGTAGCAAGATGGGTGTTTAGACAATTAAGACAATTTTTGACACCAAAAGAGAAAATGTCTGATATTTCAGTAAATTTAGTATAGCTATATGCTGTACATATTTTATATTTGCCCTTTCATGTCATAAGCAGTTGCGATTTTAGGCAAGTTTTAGAGGTGCTATTTTTTACTCAGCACCCCCTGAAAAATATTTAAAATAATGATTAAAATAGCTTTTAAGACACAGAATAAATGAAGACAAGCCCAAATGAACCAGTAAAATCCTTGCACAAGTTGGAGCCTCCTCTGATTGGTTGGTCCGTCCTGATTGTTTTAATTCAATAGGGCATTTGAATGTACTGCAGACGGAGCGCATCTCACTGTTGTCGTTCTTAACAGCTAAATGTAAAGGTTTGACTAATGGAGTTAGAATTAACGAAAGGAACATATTTAAGTACAGGTGCAATAATTGTGGTTCCAGTGGACAATTATAAAAACAAAAAATCCCGTTTAACAAATTTAATCAATTTTTGTGCATAACTGGGCAATATTAATTTTAAGAAGGTATCTTGCTAATAGCCTTTATAATAAGCCTATTGCCCAGTCATCTTCTGTTTGAAAAATGTAAGCCATTTCTAAAAGATCTTAATTCTGGATAGAAACATGGCAACCCTATTGTCCAGCCAGGGCTTGGGGGTGAAACATCCTAAAAGATTAGATCCTATAACCTACCCTGGTCTCATAAGACAGTACATTATCTTTTACAATCAACATTGCAATTTCTGTGAACATGAAATGCAGTAATAATTATAAAATCCCATTTATAGAGCGAAAAAAACAGGTCCTGAAGACAATATATATATGTATATATATATATATATATATATATATATATATATATATATATATATATATATATACATATATATATATATATATACACATATATATATATATATATATATATATATATATATATATACACATATATATATATATATATATATATATATATATATATATATATATATATATATATATATATATATATATATATAATATATATATTTCATCCTGCTCATTTGCTTTTGCTTGGATTAATCTCTGGGAGGTTTATATGGAATAGCAAAAAAACCAAACCATCATCCCAGATGCAAGAAAAGGCCTGAGCATGAACAAGACTTAAATGCGTTGTTATTACTGCTTCTTTTGAGTGATTGTACAGGTGTCTGAAGATGCCACACATTCAAACATCGTAAGGTTACATTTTATTTGTCACAGTCAAATAACGTCACATAACATTTACTTATTAAATTATAACACATATCCAGCAATTTTGTAGAAAATTAACACTAACTATATACCTATAAAACAAGCTCACTTCATCTCTATGTATTTTTAATCAAATTTGCTACATTTATCTCTAATTTGTAAGTTTATTTATTAACTTGGTGGGTGATGAATTTAAATGCCCGTCGTCGGGATAAATATTGCAGAGCCTACCCTCATCTCTTTCTCCAAATAAAAAACAATAATACGTTGTTGTATGCAGTTCTAAAAGGCTTTGTCTAATTGGAAATTCTGGAAAGATATATTAGAACAGACAAGCATTAGATAGGACTTAGAACAAGATTTCTAAATGTTTTGTTTGAAATACATTTGCAGATGCTCAATTTCAAGAGCACGTCAAAAGACTGGAGGTAACACAGATTGTCTGAACCAGAAATGTTGCCTTTATATAAGTACAGATAATTCATAGTGTCTGTAGTTTTGAACTTGAAAATGTGAAAATGTGTCAAAACTGAATAAAACACAGAAATGGCGAAAGTAACCTGTATTTATGATGTTTAGTCTGTTAGTCCCCAGGTGAATAACCTACGTCTGTATTCACAAACTGTAATATAAACCTCCTGATCTAAAAACAGCATGTTTATACACTTGCAACCTGTAACAGTAAGAGCTGAAGTTTCCTCCAGTAAGACCTGTAATATCAGTCGAAGGCGTATGCTGTGTGCCTCGCTGTGAGAGGCAACACTATCATTAACCTAATGAGGTATCATTGTAGGCACTAAAACACTCATCACAAGAGTGGCAAGGTTTCTAATGTGGGGATGGAGCCAGGGTCAGTGGGTTGATCTGCATCTGCAAAGGAGATTGTTTCTTACATAAAGGGTAAAATATTCACATTTTTGTTGGTAAATACAGTGTCTCTCTATGTGTTTTTCTCTGGCAAACACAGCAGAAAAAAATGTTTGAATAACCAACACTGTTTACATGTTTGCTGAGGTTTTTTAAATGAACAGAATGTAACCGCATCTCTGCGCTAAAAATCAGAACAATGCAGAAAATACCCCAGTAATGGTTTACACATGACAGGAGTTTTCAAACACCAGAAACAAACATAAGGAATTTAGCATAAAGAGAATGCCATGTTTACTTCTGGACCGAATCACAAGGGGCTTTGGACTGGACCAAAACCAGACCATAACATTAATATGTGAAAGAGTGGGATTTGGGAGTCTGCCTAGTGAGTTCTGTCATAGTGGATCTGAAACTTGCAGTTTTTCAACTGCTTACACACATTTTTCTACTCTAAAATATGCTTTAGAATTAGACACACATTTTCAGTGCGTGATCTTTGCCTTTTGAGAATCATACAGCAGTATAAAATAAATATGTGTTAGCAATCATAAAGCACTTTAACAAAAATAATACATGAAAAAGAGACAAATGAACTAAATGATGTTTTGGGAATGTGAAATTAGAGACCAATGTGGCTTTTTAAATGGCTCATGATAGTGATTTTCTTGCTATTGAGGTTTGAAATTGGTCAAGCAGGTCCAAAACACAAGCTGATTAGGCTCAAAAACAGCTTGAAGGGGCCCAGCACATATCTGGTCAGAAAAAATAGGACTTTATGCCCATCTTTAAGCTGATAAAACCAAATTCTTTAAACAGTAAATTATCAGATTTAAATACTGCCACTCTCAAACTGTTTCCACATTGGTTTAAATACATTTCTGATTTGTGTCAGCACTCGAGAGTAACACCTTCTTTATCGCCAATGGTAAGTAAAGTGCACTGGAAAAGTTTGCCTTTGGGACACTTACCTTTTACAATCCTAACCTCAACCATAAAGCTTGGCCCTTTACTACAGGCCAGTTTATTTATGGCTTGTCCTATTACTACTCTTGCCTAACTGGAATGCTGTGAATGCTCAGGACCCCCATTTCTCCCTCAGTCCCAACAACACGCAAACATGCATTATTAGCATCTCAGAGTAGAAATGATGCACTGTTCACCCACCTCTAGTCCTAGTGCAGAGTCGTCTGGGAGAATGGCAAGAATGCCAGAGGCGTAAGGAGGAGGGGAGGTATTGCTATTCATGTCTCTGGCTGCTTAACGCTGTCTCAGCTGCCATTTTTTATTTTATATTCACATATTTCTAGGCATACAGAGGTTACACCTAATCTATCATACAGAAAGCAGTTCAAATCCCAATATTTAACAACATCAAAAGAGGTATTTATTCATTTTCTCATTTATTTCATATTAAGCTTCACACAGTAAAAATGTAGGTATATGCGTTGAGGCTGGACTAGAACAGTTAATGAAGTAGTCAGTATAAATACGTATATCTGTACATTGGGGACTTTGTGATGCAGGCCATAATTGAAATAATTCACACTGCTGTACATCTTATACATAAATATTATTACATTGATTATCATATAACATTGTGCATTAGTGAGCAACGATGTGTGCTAAAATGTAGCTCTTCACTTACACCTATAAAGTTGCAGGTATTTAAGCAAACTTGTTCTTGGTTTGATCTAACAGCGGCATAAAAGGCACAATGGCTGTGTGTAGTTTGCCTTAATTTGATAAAGCATGCATCTCCCATGCCCTACACTAAGAGAGAAACAAATAACAAGAGAAAGAGGATTAAAACATACTGTCAGTAACCAAGGCAGTCTTGCTCCTCAGTTTGTTTGCAATGTTCGAGACCTATACTCCGCCTCTCGACTGTCATGTTCCTTACTCCTGCAATCAGAAGTGCCACTTAGTGCTCAGGTTTGCTCATTATGTTGAGCACCTCATCCAGAATGGAGGGGCCCAAGTCCAGTTCAAGTGAAAACAGCGACCCAGTGACTTGGGTAATGGACTCTTGTGAGGGACTCTTGCTTTTTGAGAGCTCAAAGTCAAAGTCACAAAGTCTTCCCTCTTCTACCCCACTATCTCTATCGCCCCAATCACCATTAACATTGACAAGCCCTTTTTCATTCTGGTAGATCGTGTCAACTTTGTCATGACCATCGCTATAGATGCGGATGTTGGTTCCGCTGTTGCCGTTTTCATCATTATTGCCATTTTCGTTTTTCATGTGCCCATTCTCATTACTGTCACCATTGATGAAGAATGATATGAACGGCTTCTCAATGTTCTCATAGTCAGTGTTGTGCATCTTGTTGTGTTTGAACATCTTCTTTGCTGGTGGCTTTTCCACAAGATTGATGCTAAATGATGGTTTCTCACTAACTTCCTCAGGAACAGGGCTAGGGTCACGTCTGAAGAAGGTGACAGACTGAAGAAAACCTTCCATCTGCAGAATTTCAAGGTCATCTGTCTCCTCTGAGCACCCAGAAGGTGTTGGAGGACCATCCAGGTCATCCAGAGGGTCCCGGGTCATGGGGAATATGGTTGTGGAGATGAGAGGCAAGGTCAGTGCTTGACTGCCCCCAATGGTCGGAAGGGAGATTGCATTCTTCAAAATTGGTGAAGGAGTCTCAATGAAGGAGGCGTCAGATGCACTGTTAGCTCGTATGAACTCACCATGGGTGTGATATTGTGATCGAACCATGCCACCCTTCCCCGGAAGAAGTTCAAACTTTCCCTGTAGAAAGGACATATCTCCGAAGGCGTCACACTCGCCCCCTTTGCCAATGTGGATGGTGTGGCGAAAGTCTCCTAGTGGAGGGCTGATCATGTCTGGGGATAGAATGTCTCTTAGACGACACTTCTTCCCTTTTTTGCTGGGGTGGGATTTTAGGTACATGGGCATTTTGGCCGGCATTGCTGCCTTAGAGCAAAGAATTAGTGACAAGAGAAAACTGGAATACTTTTTGATCTTGTGAGTAAACGATGATCTGAGCTCCCCCAGCAAAGGTCAGAAGTTACATTGTCAGATATCTGGTGAATCTTGATCAGTGGTGAAAATATGTTTCTCACCGAGTCAGTTAGGATGATTTGGTCCTTTGCCTAGAAACAAAAACAGATGGAATATCGGTTGTGGCTTGTTCAGATTTGCGTGAACATTGACATTTAATATGAACCCATTATTCTTTTTTTTCACTAAACACAGACATGGCTGTATTATAAGTAAGGATGTTTTTTATTAAAATGACAGTCCAAATGTTGAATTTCAAGGATCACTTAAATGATCACAACATAACCATTTTCAACACATTAAGTCACCAAACAGACATATCTCCTATGTGCAGTGCAAGTAATGATCTCTTCAGTTTCACTTTGCATTCCATTCAGTTTTCACATAATACATGCTTGCCCAGGCCTGACAGATTTATAGACCTCTCTCCATCAACATCTCTGATCCATCGCTAGTGATGTATACCTCCTGTCACGCAACCCTCCAATAAAACTATCATTTTACCCTACACAAACACACAATCATATCTCAACATAGCAAATCTGTAGTGTTACAGGCAAAATGATTCAGTTCTGACCTGCCCATATCTGGGCCCATTGTAAAAGAAGCAGCCCTAGACACCATCCAATACCAGGATGATGTGAGGGTTTTGAGGGGCCCAAGCTGTAGCTGTTGCTGGCTCTGAGCGGCTCCTGTTTAGTATGTGCTAATATGGACCAGCTGGATTGCATGTTGGTCTGAGAGAGCCGAAGAGGCTTTAGAAGGATCAGTGAAAGAGAGAGACAGAGAGAGAGAGAGAGAAAGACATACCAAACCACACTATTTCATATGTGTTGAAATTTCACACTGAATTTCTGTTGAGTTCTTTAAATTCTGCAATTGTCTCCACGTTGCTTATGACGTGCTTCGTCTAGTTACCAAAAAAGTTTATGGATGTGTTTGAGGATTAGGGACAAACACAGGAAGATAAACCAAGAGGTCTGAGAGGATTTTAGGTGATAAGAAGAAAGTTATAGAGATGAGGGGAGATGGGGGAGAGAGAGAGAGAGAGAGAGAGAGAGTCACAGCTCTTGCCCATTTATAGACATATTTACTTTTGAGAGACTCTAAGCACTGACCCTCACCGACAAGACTGCAAACGATCACAAAAGCTCCGGCTGGGCCAAGTCCACCCCGATATGAACGACTAAAAAAACATCCACATTCCTGCAGCAGCACAGACCAGTCGAACGTCTGCCGTCAAGACCTCACTTCGAAAATCCCCCCGAGCCACGAAGCTCTCATAGCTCACAACACCACAGAGACCAGCTCTCTTTTGGAACACAGTGCCGAGATTAGCATTTTGCAGCCTAGTAGAACTTGTCCTTGTAGGCATTCGATCAGATTCTGCAACTTGCAATTACAAGTGAGTGAAACCATATTGCAAACAGGCATGTTGCATTGTTGTGATATTGCGGTATGCACTGAACTTTTGTTTACATGGTGGTTGGCACTTGTTTGGCACAAGGTTGGCATATTGAAACTGAAGTGACTTTTGAAAAACATCTGCAGAATATGCAGTCACACACTTGTCACACACTTGTCACTGAAGCCTCCAAGTTAAAGTCGAGCTAAAACCAAATATCACAGCAATGTTGAAACAATGCTGTCAGCGTTTACAGAGGCGTTCAACATGATTTCATTCCAGTTTTTTGGGAGACATGCTGGATTGAGCCTCGTGAAGGGAACTGTTTTGCTGAACTGAAACTGGACCATCCGTGAGCTGCAGCTCGTCTCCTCTGTGACGCAGCGAGACTCCGGCGAAGAAATCCATGTTTACAAAACAGCAGAAATTCCATTTCCTCAAGATACATGACTTTCTTTTGGTAAAATGCTAACAAATTACAGAGCGGGTAAACAGCGCTAACACTAACACAAATATGGGCCCGATGCTGACTACGCTCGTGACTTCGTATGGGGGAGAGAATGATACAAAGATGGGGTCTGTTCCTACCCAGCATAGACTGAATGACTGAGATTGTACTCTTCGGCCTATTGTGTGTGTGTGTGTGTGTGTGTGCGTGTGTGCGTGTGTATGTTCCATTTTAGGATCAGAGGGTAATGGGTCCACATGTCTTTAAAGACATTTTAGATGCTGATGAATTTCAACACAAATAGCGTAAACGTCATTTGACTGGCACCCAGAGAGCTATATATAGTTAGCCCAAGTGCTATGGATGGGTAAGGAATGTGTGTATGCCTGCCTAAGACTACTTTTAGGGACCAATGTCAGATTCTACAGTGAATGCTGTGGACAAAACTACCTTTTGGGGACAAAAAATTGCACCCAATTTGGTTTTTGCTAGGATATAAAAATGACTCAAATTAAAAGAGAAGTTTAAATTTTATTACTAAACTTATGGTTAGGGTTAGAGTCAGGCATAAGGCTATTTAGTTACACTAATCATTATCTTTACAGAATGTCCACACAGCTATAGTGAAGGGTGTGTGTGTGTGTGTGTGTTTGACCTAGACTTGTTTTTTGGCGGGAAATATCAGGCTCTACAACAGCAGACAGGGAACAAGCCTACCTTTGGGGTTGACAATTGGTTTTTGTTAAAACATCTTTTGTATTAAAACAAATTTCAGAACAGTGAAAAAGCAAAAAAGTTTCATTTTCATTGCTAAGGTTATGGCTACTGTTAGGTCTAGGGGCAGGCACATGGTTATTTGGCCTCAGAAATCATAATGTCTATGGAATGTGTCCAAAAGTATAGCAAGCGGTGTGTGTGTGTGTGTGTAAATACATGTCTGTGCATGTGTGTGAGAATGAAAAAATGGAATAGATGGCTGATGTATGTCTGACAGCTTCTAAGTGTATGTGTGAGAAAAAGAGAGACGGTGGGGAATGCAGACTGCAGTGTTCAGGGAGGCAGGGCTAAATATCCGCAGTCCCATCCACAGAAACCTCATCTCTGAATAATTTGATTTATCTGCCCCAATCTTCCCAAACTCCTATCTTTTCTCTCCCTTCTTCTCATTCTCCTATCATTCTCTCCCCATCATCTTCCTCTTTCCTCTGTTCCTGTCCTTTTTTGAAGTTTGACCTTGACCACCGATGCGCACACTGCAGCACGGAAACAGATTGGACTCGCACCAGCAATCGAGCCTGCGTGTGCCGCAAATCCCACCCCCAAGCTCTGTATCCACATTCTCCTCTAATAGAGAAACTTTCTGTTAGTCTGTGTGTGTGTGTGTGTGTGTGTGGTTTTCATGTGGTTGTGATAACCTGACTGCCAACCCCTAAAAGATTCGCCAGATTTTTCTGACTTTGTGAGGAGGTTTTTCTATGTGAGAGCCACTTGTCTAAAAAGGAAAAAAAGTTTATACAGAAGTTGCAGGTTTTATTTGAAAAACCCCTCCAAAAGGGTCAAAAGATTTGCTTCTGGTCACTGAGGTTAAGGTTAGTGTTAGGTGTACTGTTATTTAGATCTTGTAATTATATGTGTCAGTGGATGTACCTCACAAAAATAGCCCAACACGGCTGTGTGTCTATTTGGAGAGGGAGAGAGCTGAGTTCGCATTGGGAAAACAGCAGAAAGACATTGCAGCTCACAGCATCCATCTGACACAGTTATTGATTATCGATGGACTCTAACACCCCCAGATACCTGCCGTGCCAAGTTTAGCAAATCATTAGCATCCTGTCTCTTTTGCTCTGCCAAACCATGCCACTTCTCCAATTAACTGTGGATAAAGAAATATTTGATGCCTTCTGCTTAATAAGGCTCATCAGAAAGGTTATTTCCAGCATGTGTCAGTAGTTACTGTAACAGACACTGTACAGTTAATACAGTAAAAACTCTTTGTGGCCAGATTCAAAGTGTCGAGACCTGTCACACAGTGTAAATCCAACACTTCCAGAAAGTAAAAAGATCCCAACGCTCATGTTTCACAAGAGGAATTTCAGATCCTGTCACAAATAAATATTCCTTCTGTCAGCACCTCCAGAAATCCTGGCATCGATCTCCAGAGCGGTAGGAGATACAAAGCTGGCGCAAGACCGAACACCGCCTAAATCTGATAGAACTTAACTGTCAATTGTGGCAACAATTAGGGAAAATATCACGCTGTGGCTTACTGAAGTGGCACACGAGCTCCACAAAGACCTCGGCCCAATTTTAACTCAGTGCCTTTCTGGATACTCTGCTCCGTCTTCCAAAAGCACAGATGAGGCGGCACGCAGCCCAGCTTGCGGCTCTTGTGCCTCTATTGCAAAATATAACCAGGAATTCTCTTCTAACCCCCGCTTATCTCCCCCCACTCCCTCTACAAGTGCCAGCGCTGTGCTAATTCAATCTCTCAGAGTGGAGCATAAGGCCTGCATGTCAGCAGGTCACCAGCTTTTCTCCTGTCTTGTTGGGGGAAGCAGAAAGGGAGCCAGGCCCTGGAGCCGGTCCAGACACTAAGAGGGTGATGTTTAATTACAGAGATGAGATGGAGGGAAGGGGTATGTGGGAGGGTGTGGAGTTTTTGAAGCGAGGGAGGAAAAAGGGGCTGGAGAGAGGCTAAGCGGGGGTCCTCGTGCCGGATCCCTTCTGGTGGCACGTCAGCACGGCTGCCCGTTGTGGGATCTGGGTAATTAAATCACGTGCGGGGTATGTGGGTCAGCTTATTATTAGAGGTGGGGAAGAGCGAATGGCTAGTCTAAACAAGTGTGAGGATGACGTTCTGCAGTTTGGGCTCACTGTACACAGAGGCACAATTTGAGGAGCGCTGATGTTCAGGCCCCTGCAACAAGGCTGGCTTTTCAGTCTAGCACTGACCTATTTTAGCCTTGGCCTTTTTTGGCTAAAGTGCAGCGGCTCCACAGGACTCCGCACTTGCTGATGCTGAATTTAAGATCCATCAGCACAAACTGGGATTTTTAAAAGTAGCTTCACCAGTGTTGGTGAAGCTACTTTTAAATGGCAGCTTTTCAAGCTACAACCTCAAGCTTCAGCCGAGCTACTGTTTTAACTTAGTAGTTAGCTACACTACAAGCTAAGAGAAAAACTAGCTAACTACATTGAAGCTATTTCATGGCCATGGATTATTGCTTCCATCTTGGCCAGGGTGGACTGCTGCCTCTGACCCCACCTTGCAGCTGCCAAGAGCGCACTGTAACGCAATGAGCATGCACCACATGGGCATTGAAGTTTATCAAATGCCATTTCTGCCAATTAATGCAAATCAGAAACATGGTAGTTGAAAATACCCCTTTATGTAAAGAGAGTTTGCCATGCTTCATCGCTATTTGTTTTAAATAATGATACTTTAACGGTAGATTTGCTACTGATAAGCTACTGAAAAAAGTTAGTGGCATCACTACTTGTAGTTAGCGTCTCCCCAACTCTGCTGATTTCCATAAGCTTATCATTGCCCAGTCTATTGCTCTGAATTTCTGGAACAAGCAAAGAAGCTGCATTGGCGCAATGTGGTCTTTAACCCTTAACGTTCCCATGTGCTGGAAGACGGGGATGACTATTTTTTTAGTGCTCTGTAATAAGAAAGATTAAAGGCTGATAGCATGTAGGCTAATGGCAGCCTTGACTCCACATTCCTTCAGTTTGCCTTTCCAGTTTCTTACATAAAGAAGGCCATAATTACACTGCAGGCCAGGCGTTTCCTCTCAAGACCTGAGGGCTAGAGAGTTGTAGGGCCTTTAGGGGAAGAGAGAGAGAATGAGAAAAAGTGAGGCAGGGTGGAGTGAGTGCTCGTCTTGTTGCACCCTCGTCTGTTATTCCCTTGTCTTTGTTTGGCTCCCCCTCCATATACCTCTGCTTCTGTTTTCAGCCCTGCTGTTGTGTTTGGCTCGCCACATGTTGAGGAAACGAATCAAAGCCCCGAGAAAGGCAGAGAGAACGTCAAAACAGTCGAGGTAGTCCTCTTGACCGCCGCTGAACAGCGTCTCTCTGTGTTTTTACCCGTTGGTGTGAACTGGACGAGGTGGAAAGTGCTTGCTGGAGAGCAGGGTGTGTGTGTGAGTGTGTGGGAGGAGGGCGTCTTTGCTCTCTTCTTGCCCCTTGTTGTGGGCTGTGAGGCAGTTTGCTCAGCACATGTTTGACTTCTGCAGGCCAACATCACACACACGTGAGGCTGATAGCATTTCAGTCTAAGAGACTTTAGTGGGATCTCAGAGAAAAATGTTGAAACATTTTTGGGCATGCCACACATACAATTTAATTACCTGAGTTATTAAAAACAAATAATAACGATCAAGAGCAAATGCTGCAATAAACCCTGAAGGCTATCATGATTCATTTGTGCTGTTTAAAAGATGCCACATAATGACCTTTTTACAAGATTATTAGATATTATATATTGTTATTTCCTACATAATGAACTGTCATAAGCCTGTCTTGTTCAAAAGTGTGCCTGACCGTTACTTAAAACACATATACACACTCTTATTCAAACATGAAATCCAAAGTGTATTAAGTAAATGTCATGTCAATAACATTTCAACAATTTGGAAATATATTAGCATATTAAACTATTAGAATTAGAATACTAGATTTCAGATTATTGAGTTTTTTTATTACCTTTTATATGTGTCTTCTTAAGATGAATCTCCCCGTTCTTCATGGACACTGGCTCGTGTTATGAAAATGTCCTGTCCCAAATTACAGACACCTTCTGTGTGGTGGTGCAGTGTGTTGCAGTCTTCTCTCCCTCTCTCTCTTTCTCTCTATTTCTTTTCCTGTGTCTTTCTTGCAGGCGGGACGTCTGCCGGACAGCTGTTTTAGAATTCCAATGTGGAGCTGTGTGCGGCTCGTCTCCTCTCCGTTCTACTGTGGGAGAAATCTCCTCCTCCTCCTCCTCCTCCTCCTCCTCTCCCCTCCTGCAGCACCTGCCCCTGCCTGTCTCTTTCTGAGTGTCAGCCCTCTCTGTGGACAGCACTACTCGCAAGCCCTCGCCTCCGTCAGAGCTCTTCCTTCCCGTGCAGAACTGCTGCTGTCTCCTGGCTGGAAAGAGAGCTGGTTGTGAGTGTGACGTGTGAGGAGAGAGCGAGCGTAAAGCCAGCTGCAGATCGTACGCTGCCAATGCTGCTGTGCTCTATGTTCTTCCTTTCCAAAAACCCTGTTCGAACAGTGATAGGAAGAAATATAGCTCCTCCAGCTCTCTTTCCATCTCTCTCTCTCTCTCTCTCTCTCTCTCTCTCGCTCTCTCTCTCTCTATTTATTCTCACTTGTTTCATAGAAACATCACTATAAGTTCACCATAAGACAGAAGACAATCTGCAGTCATTCAGTATTGGAAGAAGTCAGTTTGGGTCTCTGTTTCTTTCTTTCTCTCTCCCATTCTACCTCTCACTCTCTTTTTTCTCACTGTCTTCTCACTGTTGCTCCCATGTCTCATCCCACCTCTCTCTTTCTCTCTCTCTCAATTCTCAAAATCATTACTTTAACAATAGACAGCCTGCACTTCATTATTGGAAGACTGCAACTGTGCTCTCTTGCTCCTTCTCTTTTTACTGCTATCCCTATGTCTTATCTCAGCTCTCGCTCTTTCTCTCTTCTAAGTCATTAGCTTTAAATATCTTTGAATAATCTTCCTTTCCTATTCTGCATTTCCCCTCTACTCCTCCCTCTTGGCTGATTCATTTTGATTAATATCTCATTGCTTCAGGAAGCTAGAGATACATAGAGAGAGTGCGAAGAGAAAAAGAATGAGAGAAAGCACATGGCACCAAGCACTGGTAAAATCTGTTTTACTTAGAGGTGTAGTAGAGCTGTGCCACGCTCAGTGTAAGACAGCATCGCTCTCATCGAGGCTGCAGTAATCCAGAGATGAATTGCCATTTAGTCAACATGCACATAATGGGCCATGTGGCTGTTCTGGTGGGAAAGCTGTTTGCTTTTATGGCCTGCGCTTTACTGTGGCTTAGTTAAAAGACAAACATATTTACAGAGCCTGTGTGTGCTGTAAATATTCCTGAGAATACTAAAGGGCTTGTTGTAGTCTGAAGTCTCCATTCCAGGATTTGGCGAATCCTCCTCACACATTTTCCCTAATGCTGGTTTCCTTGGCAACAATTCCTGTTCTGCAGTGATGTCACGTTATGGAGAAAGGAGGCGAGAAAAAATAGGTGCATCTCCCCCACCTGTCTGTGTGCTTGTGGAAAAGAGAGAGAGAAAGAGTGTGTACATATAATGTATGTGTGTTGAGGACAGATTTTTAGGTGTTTGAGAGAACATGTTTCTCCCCAAATGGAAAGGAAAAACAGAGATTTGTGATTGTTATGTATTTGTGATCAGGAATGTTCATTATAAGGAACAATGGTTTTATTAATAAGCCATTAAACATTTATTTGGCAAACTATAAGAGTCAAGGGTTTTTGGGCTTTTGGTTATTGGGCTTAAGGTAGGGATTAGGTGTAGCATTATTTAGGTCTGGTAATATAATAGCAAGACGTGACTGTGTTGTGTCTATACGAGAGAGAGGGGGACAGAAAGATGGACAGAGTGAGAGAGAGAGAAAGAGAGAGAGAGAGAATGACTGAGTGGGTGAATGAGTGAGTGACAGAGTGAACAAGGTGTTTGTGTGCCTCTGGCATGTTCTTGCAGGTCCTTTTAAAGCCCCGTCTTTAGTCTTTGCTGTGTCAGCATCGGGCAGTCAGCTCCACACACATAAATAACATGATAACTGCCATCTCTCGGCTTCCTGCCGACATCTCCCTCAATCACTTCTTAACTCATATTCAAACTGATCTTCGACATGTTTCCTCATGTTGTATTACCGTGTCTCTGCATGGTTGAATATTATTCTTGTGATGGTGGGCTGAAGTTGAACCGTTGAACCAAGTGAAACAGTGGTAATTTGGCAACATCCAAACAGAACTACTGAATGGGAGCTTTTTTTGCGTGTGTGTATGGGCGGGGGGAGGCATTCTGGGAGTGATCTCATCTCATCGTGCATGTGGACAGCACATGGTCTTGGGATGAATACAGTACTGAGCCTTCAAGCATTCATGAGTAAATATGTTTAATCAAATACATATATCACCAAAGTGAACATCTTTACAAGCAAAAAATCGTTCTCTGTTTGTAAAACTCTTAAGATATAAACAGCTTATTATATACTGCATCCATGTAAACTAATATTTATAACATAACCTTGTTGATTCACCTTGTGGAGCTTTTCAGCAGCAGCGTGGCAAAAACTACACAACGAAATACTGTTCAGACTTGTGAGGAACGGCCAGGAATCTCTTGGTCATCCGAGGCTGCCACTGCGTGTTTTCATCTCAGTCAAAGACATGTTTCAGTTCTCAGGGGTCTGAGTAGTTTTGGACATGTTCCGGTGTTGTTGAAGGAATTACTCCGTTTTCCCAGTTTCAAATAAGCTTGTTTTGGCGGAGTGCAGAGAACAAGTGGACCTTGTGAACGTGTGGTCTGCCTTCCCAGAAAGCAAGTGTGTTGACTAGCTGCTTCTGCTGAAGTCAGTTTTACTCTCTAGCTTTTAGACACTAAGCTGTTGAGGAGCTTGAAGATGATCCCTGTGCTTTTGGTGTAATTTCAGCTGCTCTGTGTGTTTTGATTCATGAAAAAGTTTTAAAGGAATAATCCAATATTATACTTTATAACAGCCATTTTGAAAGCAAGTCTAAAGCTTACTGAAAAAGATCATAGGATTTGGGTTTTCTTTTGAACAGAGTCAGGGAAAGAGGTGAAAACCCTCTGAATTTATGTTTTCTCTTTAATTAGCATTGCTCTTTTGTCAACTCTCTTTTAACCTTTTCATTTGTCATCTTTAAGACAAAAATTGTGAAAATATAGATCTTAAATATAGATTTAAATTTGATTTGTGCTGGAACATTGAATTTAATTTACTATATGTATTAGTTTTACTTTTTTGGCAGTTCTTAAGAGCAAGTCATTGATATAAACAAGATGCTGCATGTCCATATAGAATATTCTCTAAAATAAACTTTCTTACGTATTTCTGAAAGTAAAAATCATCAAGAACTGCTGAGCTTCATCAAAAGTGTCAATTTTTGCACTCTTAAAATCTGATTCAATGGAAAGACAAAGGCATCTCTCTTTCCAAAGTGTATTTAGAATTCCAAATGAGGTGGTGTAATTTACACCTGTTCCAACACCAGTATGTGTGTGTTTTGGGGTTGAGAGAGAGAGAGCGAGAGCATTTTCTTCTGCAGTGTTAGAACTGTTTCCCTAAGGGACACACAGATCAGGTAGAGAGATGTGTCATTGAAAATAAAACACAACGACACTTTCTGTGGTGTCTGCAGTTTAAAGTCTGTATAATAGAAGGTCCTGTAACTATCAACCTTGGAACAATGGCACAATGCTGTAACTTGTGTTTACATGTTCATCAAGTTAATGTCCTTGTGCAAAGTGTTCTCACTGTCCTCTTCCTGTTCTGTTTACAAATCCAGTCTCGTAGTTGGAAGAACTCAGCCGCTGAAAGTTCCAGCTGGTCTTATCAGTAAGTCCTAAAGGGCTTCCTAGAACATTGTCCTCTTAACATGCAAATAAATCTCCGGCTGACAGTTGACACGATCACAGTGCTCTCCTGCACTTAGCAAATGTGGCTAAATTAAGACAGACTGATAGACCCAAGCTTTGTAGGGGTAGGAATGTAACCTCAAATAGTCTCTCTCTCTCTCTCTCTCTCTCTCTCTCTCTCTCTCTCTCTCTCTCTCTCTCTGTAAAAACAAAGTAAAAACTGTAACCAAGTATCAGTTTTTGGGGAAATTATTTTTAAATGGTAGCTTTAAAAAGCTACAAGCTACTTATGATTAACAGTAGCTAAAGTACTAGCCAAGCTACTTTTTAATCTAGCATATAGCTACACTGCATGCTACAAGGAAAAAGAAACTAACTACATCAAAGAAGCTAACTATTCCACAGCCATGGATTCTTGCATCCACCTTCTCCAAGATGACCTCAGTCTCTCAGCTGATAAGAGTGTGCTATGATACAGTGACCGTGTACAATGGCACATTTGGCATCAATTTTAAAGCTACAACAGTTTAAAAGTTGCTACTGATAAGCTACTGAAAAAAATATTTAGTTAGTTACTCCCTAACACTGCCACGTACCTTAATTAAGATGTAGTTGTAACCTATGTTTTTTCTGAAAATAATAACTATAGACTAAAAGGAAAAAAATGATTGTTGTAACGAACATCACTCATATTGTTTTAGGTTATTACATATCTTGCAAACAGTGATAGGAAAGAGCTTGGCATTTTCCATGTATAAGCATCCAAACCTGAAAATAATAAATGAGAAAATATTTTTTGTGTCTGTGGAAGAGATGAGTGAGCAGGACAGAGAGGCAGTGTAGACGTTTGCAGTCTGTAAAGCAGGAAGTCTCTAAAGCTCTTTGCGTGAAATTGTATGACGACACTTACACAAGTCTGGCGCACTTCCGCATGACACAGTACGAGGATAAAGAGCAATTATGGAGGGAGTGAACCTTCTCAGAAGAACCCTGCTAACCTCGGCCACAGACCCCGTCATCTTGTAATCAGATTGCGGTTGGCCAAATGAGCCAGCCCTTGAGTTGCCCTGGAGGGCGACCACGATGCACAGCTATTTATTCGCTGAGAATAGGCAGTACACTGGGCCTTTATTACAGAGCGAGAGTGGTACGGGCCAGAGGAGCCGCAGAGGCAGCCACACTGAGGCCAACCCTGAAGATTCCACTTTAGCCTATTCCCACCCTATACAAACACAAACAGTTATCAGATATGGAGTTGAGCATAGAATACAGTAGTGATTTGCAGTGAATTTTGCGAAAAAATTCCATATAGTCATTTAGCTTTCACTTTGATTGCTATGTCTGACTACTTCACTGAAAGTATGTATTACATTTAGCATCATGACCCTTTGGGGGTCAATCAAGGCAAACAATGCAAGTTACTGTGAAGCACACAGCAATCATAACTCATGTGGGGTACGTAAGAGAGAGAGAGATCAGCAGATGTAGCGTGTCCTGTTATGTCAGGGAAAGTCATTTCTGTTGCTTCAAGAAGAGAAGCAGCTGTAGTTTAGTGGTTGACTGCTATGCAGTTAAATGAGGATGACTAGACATCAGTTTATTCGTGATTTATACCAGCTAGACCCGGGGACGACCTGTTTCTCATTAGATTACAGGCATGGTCTGGGGCCTCGTGTTCTGTAGAACTGGCAAGCGTGTGCAGACAGAAGGTTTCACAATGTCTTCACTCACTATCTTTAGAACTTCTTTTCTGACATTTCACAAATAATTCTGCACTGAAAATGGCAAAGTTTGCAGTGGGGTGGGCGGACAAATAAGCAAACTTTAGACCTAAACTAAAGGACATTTGGTCACTTAGATGGGGCTCTCCAATAATTTTCGAACACAACATTCTTGAAAATGCATGGGAATTTCCTCTAATCTCATAAAATATACATTTCTCAGGTGATTGTATCTGTAAATGTTAAATCTGTAAACTTTCACTGGAGCATGTATTAGGACTCCCATGGGGACACTCCCATGTCACTCCCTGTCGAGAATCCGGAAAATCCTCCTCTTCTTATCAGAATGGTCAGTAAATAGCATTCCATAGACTAAAAGATTAACGAGAGAAGAAACTTCCGCTGACCTGTGGAATTCTGTATAAATCTACAGAATATCAATAACAATACAAATATTCCTTCCCCTGAACATCATGTTGATTGATGCATCTCACCTAAACTTTGCTTAACAAAGAGCTACAATAACACAAACCCATAAAAAACTAGAATTGCTCATGGGGGTCAGCTTTGAGACATTTATCTTGATCAGTGTTGTGTTATCTTGTTCTCCACATCAGCCCTTGAGGAATGACTTCACTTTGGTAATGTCAATGGCTGAATGCTTGCACCATTCTTCAGACGGTCTACTTTCAGACATGTTTACTGATGTTCCCCTTAGTTATCCTGTTGGCATGCAACAGAGTTAAACATTGAGTGCCAGGGCAGAAAATCAGCTGTGGCATCTGCCGCCGAAGACTTTAATTCAGGTCTCATTCTAAGATCAGCACTTCTTTAACATCTGCAGAACCTTCGAGACTTACTCTGTCATAAACGCACAGTTCTTATAGCGTGAAATACTCACAGTCGGGAAAGGAAAGTCTTAATTAATAAAAACAGACAGTATCATTGTCCAATTTCCAAGTTTAAATATGGTCTGAAATTCCTGAATTGGAATGTATTTTTCTAAATGGGCCCAATCCAAGTCATAACGTAGGAGGAGGATAATCCCAAATGTTGATCTTCTTCTATCTCATACATCTGCTTTGTGTCAGCTGCGTCAGATGGTGGATTAATTGGGATGGTGTTCGACTTTTTATAAACACAAAAATCCTAGCATAGATGTGTTAAGGCCCAAGAAAGAAACCGGTGCAGTTTTCATAATCTTCAGCAAACACACATTTTTCATATGAAAGATGGTGCAGGTGGAGCTGCAAAGTTGAAGCACAAATTGATTTAGAACCTCCAATATCACAAAATAATAATATCACAGAATAAAAATAATGCTGTTTAAGTGGCTTGTCAGTGGATGCACTAGAATGCATTAGTTGGCTGTAAATTACTTGGCTTTGCGTGTATTTCAGAGTTATAATTTGTTAAAATAAATCCGTTTCATCTGGAGCAAATATGCTCCCCATTATATTTCGTCACTTACTGATTAGCAGATATTCAGTGGATTAATGACCACTTCAAAAGTAATGCAGAATTTGTGTGTGTGTGTCTTTTATGCTTGTTAAACACTTGAACAGTGTAAAAAAGTTTAAAAAAACTAAAATGTTTAGTAACTATTTGAAAAACTAAATCAGCCAAGATGGTTTCTTTTGTTTGCTGAGGTTGAGTTTAGAGTTCGATTAATATTTGGATGCAGTACTATACAATTAGTGGAAATAGTAAGTACAATACAAGTCTGTGTGCATGTGTGTGTGAGCGTGTGCAGGGGGTTGGTGGTTGCATGCCACAGATGCTTCAGTTGGGGCTGAATTGAGACCTGCTGAGCTCGTGCAGAGGAACAGAGATGCATGGTGTGTGTCAGGCAGCTGAGTTTGTGTGGTTTCCAGCATTTTTGTGTGTGTATGTGTGTGTGTGTATGTGTGTATGTATGGAGGAAAGAACTCAATAAAACAAAGCTCACGACAAAAAGACAAACCCCACATTCCTGAGTTTAGAGTTATATACACTGTAAAAACTGAAGAGGACATGAGGTCATTTTTAGGTCTTTTAGATTAAAATTGATTACAAATGTTTGATTAAAGCTTTGATCATTTAGATTTTTATTCCTATTTATCAAAAAATGTTAAAATATGTGTTGTATAAAAGACTTTATCTGACAGATGCCTGGAAAAATATGTACATAAAAACATTTGTTGTAGGAAGGTCAACTTTATAACAATGTTGTTTAGAAGCTGAGATGGCTAAACCTTTGTCTAATGCTAACCTTAACTGAACCGTAAACTACTCTCATACAAACTGTTATACATTATGTTTTTTTTTGTTTTGTTTTGGGGTTTTTTTGGGCGGTGGGGGGGTCTATGAACATGTTTAACCATTTAAAAGATCACAGTCATAGAACAGCCACAGTCAACATTCCTACTGATATTTATGGATTTAAATGCGGATCATTCCTAATGTCTGACTTGCTCTTTTATGAGTTTATTAGGTCTGTGTGAGCAGATTGCAGCTTAGTCATATCCAAGCCTCTCTACAATGTCCTGCCATCTCACAGACATCATTTGTTTCTCTATACATCACCAACTATCACAGAGGAACAAAATTAAGCATTTCGCATTCTACATTAAGCATAGTAATATGTTCTCATGATCCGTGAACTTCGGACATTTGCATTCATGTCAGTTGTCAGATGCTGTTTTCCAATGTAACTTCTATTTCCTAATTACAAGGACAGTCTCCCTGCAGGAACTTGGTGTGAAGAGTCTTGCTCAGGGGCCCAACACTGGATTTTATAGTCTACTATTAGGAAACCCACATTGTTACAGTCTTCAACACAAGGTTTTAGTCATTCAGATCTCTGTTCCACCACTGCCCCAGCATCAAAAGCAATATTAAAACCATGAGGGTTATGTGGTCACCAGCATGCCAGTCACTCACTGGAATACTACTAAACTTTAATATCCATTATTATTTGAGAGAATCCTTATTTGGTTTCTCAAGAAGCTTTGCTAATAATACTCTCAGTATGAATGAGATACATTTAAATAAATATACAGTATAATTATATACAGTATATTTAAACGCGTCTGCACACGCGTTAAAGCGTTTGTTCATATTGATATTATATCTCCTGTATGGTCTGGTTTAATTCTAATATATCTGACTGTATTACATTTCTGTTATGAAGGCCTTGACTTTTGTTATATTTTATGGTATGTCAGTGCCCATATCTCATTTTACTGGAGCGTTTGTGAGACAGGTATATGTCTTGGGAATGGATCACTTTTGAAGTCTGCAATAAGACAGGACTTGTACGCTTTACACCAGCTCTAGCATGTATAATGAATGATGGGTCTGTCAATTCCACACCCCAGTCTAGGTATGTATGTTGTGTTTTACACTGTATGTTGGCGTAAAATATAAGTGTCGCATAACCTTGATGATGAGATCCTTGGTCCTGCTGGTGCGGAAAAGCAACCACCCGGTGGGCTCTCATGTTTCTCACATGTGTCAGATGAAAGGGGATCTCCCACACTCCCATGTGGTTTGAGTTTCTCTCGGAGGGAGCGGCAGGTTGTCGAGACTTTTCTCCCTCGCCGTCGCCAAAGGTGTGTGTAAATCATCAGATGGGATGTGTCACATTGGAGCCATGGTGACCAGACAGTCACTAGATACATGAAGATAACAAAATAAGATGAGAACATGTGGACTCAAATAAAATGTCTGTGTAGGTTCCTGGTTGTCCAGGACATGGCACTCTTGAGATCTTGAATCAAAGGCAGCTAGACTTCTTTTAGAGGTAAAGTACCTGGAACTATCCATCAGATTTTTATAACAGAAACACCCATTCAGATGACATGGGAAATATCTTTAAGAACCTTAAAAGAAGTCCAATTACCCTCGTTTAAGCATTCGAGTGGACTCAAATGGAATTTGTATGTGATGTGAAAAGACCTGTGACACTGACAGCTTTAATATTGCTTTTGAGCTTGGGGGAAGTAGTGGCACAGATATCTGAGTGACTGAAACCATTTTGGTGGAACTGCCTATGTCTTCTATGTTAGGTATAGCACTTTCTTTATGTCATCCCAACTCACTTAAAGAAAGCATTTCTTAAAAACTAAACTCTGTAATGAACAGAGTGATGGTGTGCGTTGGCTTAATGGTAGAAATCTTACATTACACACATAAAAGGCGTTTGCATTTTCCTTGATTCATAGATAAAGTGATCTCTTCATCTCTCCACTTACTGTGTGTGAAGGTTTTTGAGCCTTCCACTACTTGTCTGGTATTCATCAAAGCAAGCAAAAGTACACAGGGTCAGCCCAAGGTTTTTTGGCCTTCTCACTACTATTCAGGCCCCCTGCAACTCCCGAAAGAATGCTTGTGTTATGCAAGTGTTCTCGCCTTACTTACAAAACATCACAAAGCTAAAAAAAAAAATCTTCTGGGCCAAGTTCAACCACTTTAATGGCCGTCCAGCTCCAGGATGTATGTGCACATGCTACATTTCCTTTGATTTCATTCAGTGGCTCAAGTCCATTTGAAATGAACCAGATGCCTCAAATTTCATTTTGGGGTGCCTGTAGGGAGTAGCACTCTGTTTTAATTCCACCATGTGTTTCTGTGTAATTTTATGAATACAGACGAGTAACACTGTTTTTCACATTTTTGAAATGCTTTTTCAGTGTTATTTAATTACTTAACTAAACCTATCTTTATGTATTTTTAGTCACTGTGAAGTTGTGTATCAGGCACGATATAAGAGTCAAAACCCCACAACTTTCTCATGGTTAACCCAGAATTTTAATGAGTGATAATTCTGCTGGGTTTCATATAAATGAAGTTGGAAGAATTCACAGCACTTGCTGTTTTTTGATTCTTAGACATTCGTAAAACACTTACAATCATGAACCTGTATCCTATCTTTCTGCTTAGAAAGTTCTCTCACATGTCAGCTTAATTTACACATTTACAGTAAGTGTGTCTGTTAAACAAATTTTAGATTCTCTCTCTCTCTCTCTCTCTCTCTGTCTCTCCTCACTCTTTACACCCTTAGACTGGGCGCAACTAGAATGAAGGGAAAGAGGCAGAGAAAGGGCCTGAAATAGCTGAGGGTGTGTAGGCAGAGGCCTGACCACTGGCATGCATAAGGAAACAGCCGGTCCCAACAGCAGCACTGCACACGAGCCAGGGGCCCACATGCTGCCCCACCCCACACCCTTCAGCCGTCCACACAAAGAGACCATAGCAGTGGATCAACAGGAAAGGGGACGTGTGGCGAGTGTAAAGAGTTTTGTCCATTCTTGGCAGTAAATGTATTTTCACATTCAACTTTTGACTTAAAAATAAAGCTATAAAACTTGCCCTGTTCCATTTTTACTTTTCAGACAAAGGCTAATGTGAATTCTTATGAAATCTGCAATGGTGAAATCCTTCTGAAAGAACTGTAATATGACAAGTTAGGCAAAATCAACTGAACAAACATCTGTAAAGTTATCATTGATTACAGTTAATTATTGTTGATTCAAATCATAAAATAGTTAGTTAAATGTTGAGTAAAGCTTTGGGCTAAGCAGTAGTTTAGCAGTATGCCTCTGAGACATAACATGAGGCATATCATATACAATTATGTAAAGATTAACGTGAAAACCCTAAAGCTGTTTTAGAGTTTGCTGACTATATGACATTGTTTGCCTTGACTAGACATTACTTCACTTTTAAAGTGTTGAATCCATATTATTGCCCTAAAAGTCATTCCTTGTAGGTGAAGATGGTGTTGTTATGTGTTTTTAACTCAAGTTTAGGGCTTAGGGTTAACCTAAACATGCCACATTCCTGAAGAACAGACACAACACATCTGAAATCACTGAAGCTATTATGAACCAATCTCCACAACACAGGTCATGTCAGCGACCCAGATTTATACATCCATCAGCAGTTTTCCTCGTGTTGGGAATATCAGATTATGGCTGTGCTTGGCTTATCGTGCCAGGAACACACCAAACAGGTGAGCACTAGTCGGTCTGTTTTGTCGGTCAAGTCTTACGCGTTGTGCTTATCTCTTAAATGCAGGGAACCACACCAGAATCTATTCATCCTTCAGAAAACATAAACAGCAGACCTTGAAGGTTACTTGGCGCCCACTGTTTTGCAGCAATAAAGATGAGAAGACATGATGTTTCAAAGATAGTAATGCAAGCGCCATCTACTGGTAAATCTCTGGCTGTGCAATGAACTGTCTCACTTCAGTACGTGGTGCATTAGGCCCAAGAGTTTTTAATAAATCCCATTTCATAATACTGAAATGTGAACAAATTGTACTTTTTCAGTGTCAATTAATGTGACACATTACTTTGAATCTTCTGTAGCTCTTGATTACTTCTATACTCTTAACATGTCTTTGTCTTAAATAACCTGGGAGCAACTGAGTAATAAAATTAGACAAAGATAGGGATAAAAGTTCAAGTTTGAATGAAGAATTAATAAAATTAACAATTGACCATTAAAACAAAATGTTAATTATACAATTAAGATGTAGCACGGGAGGGATACAGCAGTAGCTTAGTCAAGAAATACTTTACCAAATAATCTGAACACTTTTAAGACAAGTACAAATCTATTTACCTACTTGGATCCACAACCTAAAAATTAGCACAGTACTTACAGTAACCATTTTATTATACTTCATCACCAATCAATGTCAATGCTTCTGTCAACGCTTCTAAAATGAATACAATTGCAGTCTTTTATACATCCTTGAATTTACTATAAATCAGCAGGTGTCCAACCCCTACAGTGTTGGAATTATTGCATCAGAATTCATTCAGTGTTGATCTTTTTTATCGTATCTTTTATAACCTCAAGTGTAGTCATATGCACTCTTCTAGTGACGTTTCTCTGCAGCCTTATTGCGTGCTGTCATGTGTGTGCGTGTATGCGTTAAGAGTGATAGGGAGAAGATTTTAGGGGAAATGGTATTGCAGCCACAAGGGCAGGGGAAGCACAAGTACACATTCAGATTTTTATCTGATGCTATAAGTATGCAGGGCCAATGCAGTGTGTCACGTACAGTCCCAGCCTCAACACAGCATGCAGGCTGAAGGACTCTGCTTGCCTGTTGCCTGTGGGCCCTCTGCCAAAGGGAACCTTAGGCTTATTATGTCATCATCAGGGCACTGGGTTACTGTACACGGGGTCATAGTGAGGACACTTACAATTTCCAAAAATGTGTGCTGCACTAGCCATTTTTAGACATGTGTCTGTGTTCAGTGTTGCTGGAATTGTTTTAACAAGATTACGTTTTAACAGATACTAATACCAAATACCAGTTTGCAGATGGACACCAATACCAAACATAGTCTCAGATTCACTCTGTACTGATTTCTATTTTCCAAAGTTTTTCTCACCACTAACATTTTTTGAGTTCTGCAACAGCAGACAATCTTGCAGTACTATGATTAATCACAATGAAATGCGTGGCAGCGTTTCTTCAGACTTGTACTGATTTGAGAGATAAACATCTGCAGTGACTTTAAAGTTCACACACTTCTCTGCTCTTCATGACTAAAATTTCAACCAGACAGCCTTATCATGGAAACAAACTTATCAACACTTTAAGATACTCGTCTTCATGCCCTTTACTGGATTTCAGATAACCTCACGCATCTCACGCAGTCACATAGAGAGGTGTGTCAAGTTCTTTATGTGACAGAATATCATTGTTGGAGAGTTTCTGTACATATTATTAAAAATGAAGAATGCATTTGCTTCCAAACGTTTTGTTTTTAATGTAGTCTAGAGGTATAGTATTTACATGTATGTTTGTACATGTTGCAATAAATCATTGTGCCTACTGTTTTAGTTCACTAGCAAAAATCTTTGCATACTACTATATTTCATTGGGTGCCACTCTTGACAGGGTATTAAAGTACAAAGGGGGAAATAATTATTTGGTCCCTTGTTGATTTTGTAAGTTTGCCCACTTACAAAGAAATGAAAAGTCTCTACCGTAGTTTAGAAAAGTTTTACGGTAGTTTTATTTTAATGAAGAGAGACAGAATATCAACCAAAAACCCAGAAAAAACACACCACATAAAAGTTATAAATTAATTTGCATTTTATTGAGTGAAATAAGTATTTGTTTCCCTACAACCCAGCCTAAATTCTGGCTCCCACAGGTTGGGTGTGGCACACAGATTGCAATAAATCAATTACAGATACACTGGAGCTCATCTCGTTATGTGTATAAAGCACACCTGTCCACAGAATCAGTTTCTTCCATTACAACCTCTCCATCACCATGGGCAAGACTAAAGAGCTCTCAAAGGACGTCAGGGACAAGATTGTAGACCTGCGCAAGGCTGGAATGGGCTACAAGACTATTAACAAGGAGCTTGGTGAGAATGTGACAACTGTTGGTGCGATTATTCGAAAATAAAAGGAACATAAAATGACCATCAGTCGCCCTCGATCTGGAGCTCCTTGCAAGATCTTGCCTCATGGGGTGAGGAAGCTTATGAGAAAGGTGAGGGATCAGCCCACAACTACTCGGGAGGAGCTTGTTAATGATCTGAAGGCAGCTGGGACCACAGTCACCAACAATACCATTGGTAACACACTATGGCGTAATGGATTGAAGTCTTGCAGTGCCCACAATGTCACTCTGCTCGAGAAGGCATATGTACAGGCCCATCTTAAGTCTGCCAGTGAACATCTAGATGATTCAGAGAAGGCATGGGAGAAAGTGCTGTGGTCAGATGAGACCGAAATTGAGCTCTTTGGCATCAATTCCAACCGCCGTGTTTGGAGGAAGAGAAATACTAAGTATGACCCAAAGCACATCATCTCTACAGTAAAGCACAGTGGTGGAAATATGCTTTGGAGCTGTTTTTCAGCTATAGGTACAGGATGAATACACCGCATTGAGGGGCCAATGGATGGGACCATGTATCGTAAAATTTTGGTTCCCTCAGCCAGAACACCGAAGATGGGTCGTGGATGGGTCTTTCAGCACGACAATGACCCAAAACATACAGCCAAGGCAACAAAGGAGTGGCTAAAGAAGAAGCACATTAAGGTTATGGAATGGCCTAACCAGTCTCCAGACCATAATCCTATCGAAAATCTGTGGAGGGAGTTGAAGCTTCGAGTTGCCAGAGAGTTTCTGTAAAGAGGAGTGGGCCAAAATCCCTCCTGAGATATGTGTAAACCTGGTGACCATCTACAAGAAACGTCTTACCCCTGTGCTTGCCAACAAGGGTTTCTCCACCAACTACTAAGTTGTGTTTTGCTTGGGGCCCTAGCAAAAAGTAGTTTATTCAAGTGTACTTCGAGTATACTTATTATATACTAAAACTGAGGCAATATACTTGAAGTTTACTTTTTATATACTATATTGTATATGCTTAAGAATAGTATAGTGAAGTATACTTGACTTATACTAATAAGTATAAAGAAAAGTCTACTTAAGTCTAAAAGTATACTTTTGTAATCTTAAAATGACCATATAAAGTATACTTAAAGTATACTTTTATACACTTAAAAATGTTCCAATTTAGTCCAAAGAAGTATTAAATTAGTATACTCTCTAGTACACTATATGGTACATGGTCCGTAGTATACTTGCTATACTTATACTCAAGCATACTTAATAAAATGAACTTCAAGTATACTACTTTTTGCTAAGGGGGATCAAATACTTATTTCTCTTAATAAAATGCAAATCAATTTGTATAACTTTTATGTAGTGTTTTTTTCTGGATTTTTGGTTGATATTCTGTCTCTATTCATTAAAATAAAACTACCATAAAAAGTAGAGACTGTTCATTTTTTTGTAAGTGGACAAACTTACAAAATCAACAGGGGATCAAATAATTATTTCCCCCACTGTAGGTACCAAAGATATTAAACTGACAACATACTGACAATAGTCTGCACATATTTAAACTAGTGATTGACAAGTTTTGCATTGCAGCAGTTGGGCTGCATTACGCAACTTATTCAGCATGCACAATAGGTAGCTACATAAGTTGTTCATCATAAAGCAGTATGTAAGTATATAGGAACATTAGCTGTTTCATGTCACTGTGCAATGTAACTATATTTCTTCATTTTTATTTTAAAATAATATTTAGTTTATTTTAAATAACTCTGAATGCATTGCTACTACTGAGCATGTGTGAGACTGGTCTCATTTTCTAAATAAGGAGCAGATCTACTTTATGTAAGAAGCTTGTTATCATTCTTTCAGAACATGCTATTCATGCTCAAGGTCTGTGGTCTCTTACTGATCTGATAGCTACGGATGATTTTAACCAGTTCTTCAAATAAAATTTCAACTGTTTCAGCTCTTGAGTTTCTGAATGAGATAACTCACAGTAGTGTGTGTATGTTTTGTAGTGAAGCGTGAGGCCAGCAGCAGCTGAAGAGTCTCACACAATATTTTTGCATTTGGCCCGGTGTGTGATCTGCAGGACTTGACCTGATCAGAGCGACGCCACGGCTGGATGCATGGTTGTCATCGCCTCATCTATTCTGCTGGCTGTTGGCTTAGTCCAAGAACAGTAGATAGGCACCAGTAATATCGTTCTCTCTTTCCATCAGCTTTGTGTGTATGTGTTTACAAGTGGAGGGAATCCTGCATGTGGGTTTGGAACAATACAGTGTTCTCTAGGAGAGAAGGACTTCGAAGAAACTGCACGTAGCGATCATGGCAGTGCGTGTGAGAACTCCCCACCTCCATGTGGGTCGTGTCATAAACCACCATTAGATGCTTTTTTGATTGGGCTTTTGAAAACACTTTTCTTTCCTTAAATAGACTGCTACTGCTAGACGTGTGTCCCATTTCACTGGAACTGTATCAGATGAACTGGCAGATAAAATGGTGCATGGATACCATTGCCAGTGTACTATTCAAATTCACCTATAGATTAACCACTAGATTAAAAATAGAAATAGTTGGATCGTTCAAGAGCAGTTTATGATTTCTGCACACATTTACATCACACATCTAAGCTGTCAAAGTTCTATTTTTGTATATTTGTATCTGAATATATAGTATTTTATTGTATATTTAGACAAAATGGTTTTATTTAAGCAGTTATTGTTTGGGAAGAATGATACTGTGGGTGCACAGCTTTGTGAGGGAAAAGCAAGCAGGGTGGCTAGATGGTTTCAGAGATAACAGCTCTATGTGTGCCCGGTCACCCAGAGGAGGATGGGGTCCCCTTCCGAGTCTGGTTCCTCTTCTTCCTATTAGAGGGAGTTTTTCCTTGCCACTGTCGCCTCAGGCTTGCTTGTTGGGGGGTTTAGGCCAGTTATGTAAAGTGCTTTGTGACAATGACTGTTGTTAAGAGTGCTCTATAAATAAATTTGAATTTGAGTATGAATTTATGTGCATGAAGTGACAGACAGATGATAATGGTATTAGAGATAGCATATTATTTTAGCCTTTTTATCTTTATTTCTGTTTTTATTTCTGGAGGATCTGATTAAGTAACTTCGGCCTGTGCATAACGTCCTCTGCCTAGAAGATTTCATGTTTATGCTAGAATATTTACATGTTTGAAGACTGAGGCTGAAACTATACCCTCTTTGTCATTTTAGTGTGCAATTAGTGCAAATTAATGCTTCAACGATTACAAAACACCTTTTTTTTTATTTCTGTAAGGAAATTGCACACTAAAACCCATTGATTATCTTGACTGATGATTCAGCAACATTTTAATAGACTATGAGTTCACTTAAACACTTTCTTTTTTACTTTTATATAATGCACATTTTAATATTTTTAATCGGTCACCAAGTAGGGTAAAGAAGAAATCATTAAAATCTGGGTTTTCCTTTAGAAGATCTCATTTGTTGAGAAAGAAAAATTGAAGTTTGGTCTGCAGATTTGTCTGAAATAACTCTATTGAGATTATTGTGGTTATAAATGTCAAAATTAAAAAATCCAATTAGAGCAATTCTAAAGTAAAATGTTTTAAGTTGCAAGATAGTGGTACCATAGTTTATTTATCATTCATTCATTATCTGAACCGCTAACCATTGCACCGCCCCATGGTTTATTTATTTGTAATCAATTCATGATAAGCATTTTTATTAATATGCTATTCAACCTATTCTATTTCAACTATGATGTAGTTGACATAGTTTGCTTGTATAGATTCAAAAGATTCGAACAATATGCAAAATTAGAATTTTACGTAATCCTGTGCTTTGTTTTTAAATATTTGTAGTGTTAATTATAATAAAATATATTCCAAAACATTGATTTAGTGCATTTACACATTTTTACATTTTTAAAAAGTAATGTCTTAAAGTAATGTCTTAGGCTCATATTCTATGTGCCTGGACCTCTATTTAGTTACAAAACAGAAGGCCATTGAGTGCAGCCTTGCTTGAAATGACGGTAGAGTTCAAGGGTGATCAGATTGTGTGGACTTCAACCCAGCAAATTCGTTTTCTAAGAGAGAACAGCAAAATACAAGTCTCTACTCTTTTTAGGTAAGATTTTTTCTCTTTTTGTTTTATTATTTCAGTCTTTTAATGGCTTTCTTTATTAGTGTCCATAGTGATGCACCATAGCAGATAACCTTCTTGCATATATAAAATATATTTGCTATATACAACGATTGTCTGATTCAGGAATTAGTTAATGTACACCAATTACTGAACTTTGCCATTGTTACTTACCAGCTTGAACAACTGACAGTTTGTTGTAATATTTTACAGTCAACAGATCTGATTCTTTTGTCTAGGCCCAAAGTCATGTCAATACTAATATGATTTTATTTTACAAGCTAAATAGTTTTATGCGATAAACAAACTCATACATACGTGTCAGATGTTTCGGGTGTAACAATACAAAAAATATATTTGTCAATATTAAAAAGTAATGTTTAATTCATTTTTGCTATAATAAAGACGTATATCGTCTTAGATTAAATTTTCGCGAATTTAATCCATGACCTCAAATTGTTTGCCCCGCCGGAACCTTTTACTATGAGCCGTAGCGCGAAGACCGGACTGTTTTTGAAAGTGCACCAGGTGCTGTCAAAGGCAGGAGAGTTTCCTCTTGTGAGGACTCTGCGCTTTCCTCACAGTAAGCTTTAACTTTTGATTTTAACATACTTTTAGTTCGCTGTACTCCAGTATTTTACTTAAAATGTAGTTCGGAAGTTTTGTAAGTGTGTCACTGTGTTATAGTCAGTTAGCTGGCTAGCTAAGGTTAGCAGCGGTGAGCTAAGGGACAGTGGAAGTTCCTACAAGCTTCAGCTGCATCTTTTTAATGTCGTACATGCGTGTGGCGTTGCTACAACACACACAATACTCATAAGAGACTAAATGGGCTTTAACATTTTTGTATGAAGCAGACCGTAACGTGTGTTCTTTAAATACCTAAATTCTTGGCTTGGTTCTAACTAGTACTACCTGTCTGTCTGGCTTGTGGATAATCTGCCGTAATCTCTCTCCAGCCCACGTAGGTAGCCAACTTAAATCGCACCAAACGGTGATTAAGACCGGAGATGAATTACAACTCTGTAACTCTGTCAGTAGGATGGCTTGGGGTTGTACCTGTTTTTTTTTTATAATAGAAATACTTTCATTTATTGATGTTTCACTAGGATAGATTTAACTGCATAAAAACATGCATTTAACATTTACATCATTTAGCAAACGCTTTTATCCAGAACGACTTACATTTCCTAATTATAAGGTCATTCTGTCTGGATCACTTTGGTTTTTAACTTGCTCAGTGATATCAGTCAGTGGTGGTAGGACAGGCCTGGATATGACTCTTCAAACCTCTTGGACCATAGGCGAGCGTTCTAACACTCGGCCACCATTACCCACATATACAGAGTGACATACATGAGAGCTTTGTGCTGCATCAACTGAACCTGTTATTTACTTCATCCTGTAACAGCTGCTAGTCACCTAATCTAGGGCTCACTAAGTTACTTACCTTTCTAGGCAACGTCAGAGAGCAAATCAGTGCTTAGCCAGTCACTAGTGTATGTTTGAAAGCTTCTAGATTACTATCCAGAAATACACTGCTGGCAGGAGAGGAACTTTTTCACTTTTTAACAGTGCTTAACCTAAATACAATTTATTTAACATACAATTTGAGTATGTTGAATAAAAGCAGGTGTAATGTCTTTAAACCTGATTTATTTCATTTAGTCTCTATTCTTTCCAGGCACTGCTTGTTAAAAATAAATATTTCAAAATTTGCACCTTGATCAAACGGAAAACTTTTTCATAAGACAATTACGTATTCAAATTCTGCTCCGTTTCAAGTCAGACAGGTTATTCGGCTCATAAATGCTGCTTTGTCTTTCTTTGCCTGCATGTGCAGGATGGCTCAGGCGGATGGAAAGGTCCTGACTCTGGGAGTTCTGGCTGGGGCAGCAGGACTCAGTCTGCTCGCTGTCTGGTACAGGAGCCGAAGGTCAGCAATCAGCAGCGCTGGGGCAAGCTCGTATCAGCCCGGGCTGTATACCAGCAGAAATGCAGGTCAGCTGGTGGGCAGCGTGGTCCTGCAGCCTGGCCAGGCAGAGGTGCTGGACCGCCTCGGGGCTCTCATACAGTGCGTGTCCGACCTGAAAGAGGAGGTCCGGGCCCTGAAGGAGGCATTGCCGCATCTGCAAGACCACGTTAGAGAAGAGCTAAGAAGCGGGACCGGGGCCCGAAAGGTCAGCCAACTCAACAGGACCACTCCCACGAGGAGGAAGAGGACCAGCGGTGTGGCCAGAGCCGAGGGGCAGAGCTCTGAGGAAGGAGGGGAGAGTGAAGGAGGGTAAGTACTTTTTTGAGTGTGTGTTATTTGCGCTCTGAACTGGAGATGGCACCGATCTCATATGTGGATCTGTATCGGTCCGATAAAGGCTCAAAGAGCTGGATCGGGTATTGGTGGCACTGCGGTAAATCTGGTTTGTTGTTTGACATTCACTCTAATTCGTACATATTGACATGACAATAAGCAGAACAAGCAATGCAACACATTACAACCCTAAAAGCAAATCACACAATTATACTGTTATATGATTATTCTATAATTTCCTTAACAACACCAGCTCTTGCTCGCAATCTCTGTGTTCCTGATAGTTTTAACACCGCAGGATTAGGTACCATCACATAATTACAGAACTGTGTTATGAGTAAATGAGTAATTTTTGAGATGTTATAGTAATAGTCAATAATTTAGCATATACATATGGGTGTGTAAATATTACATTGTTTTAGGTAGGAAAACAGTGTTTAAGTCAAGTATAAATCAGATTAGCCATTGTTTCCATTTGGTATCAAGCAGGAAAAAAGTTGTAGAATGAGGTGTTTGTTTTAATTTGTCTTACATGACATTGCTTGTCCTGCAGTGTGACCATTCGCACGTAAACATATCAAGGTGGAGATGCCAAAATGATGTTATGTTGCCATAGCTGAGTTTCAGTCTGAAAGTTCTGTTAAAATGTGAATTTTATATCTGAACATTTCAAACAATGTCTTTAATTAACAATGTTCACATCTAATATCTTCACATTTAAAAACATGATGAGAACAAGCTTTAAAATGCTGCTTATTGTATTTGTCAGGCAAGTTCTGCAGCAGAAAAAAAAATCACCAGTGACCATTTTTATTCCATCAAATTTCATGAGATGCAAATAGAACACAGGAGTAAGCCAGAAGTAAAAAGAGTGCAGACAGATAATGGCTGTGCCTTCATTCTTACTTTAGGCCTTAAGAGAATAGACAAGTCATGAATTGCTTAAAAGTTTGCCTCCATTAAAATTACAGCAGTCCCTCGGTTTATATATGGCATCTCCCGTGAATTTCAATACAGCTCCTCTGTCATGTTCTGTGTTCATGCACATGGCCAAATGGCAGGTATGAGGCAACGCCTGGGGTGAAGATGGGTAGGAGTGTGTGTGTGTGTGTTTTAAGACTGCAAGCCCAGTCATTCTCTAACAGCCTCAACCTTAATTCCTTGATCACATGCCAGTGCCAAATAACATAAACAACAGATGTCTTTGAATGGTCTTAAAATGGATCTTGATGAAATACATCAGTGCAGATTAGGCTGATTATTCATAACTGTGATTGGTTGCCACTTTTTGGAAAGTCATCTGTTTTAGTCCTTTGAAACAATGTGATTATTCCGGGGGAAACCCTTATGTATTAGGCAGGACTCCTTTTAACTTTCTTTATTATTTTATGTTAGCAGTGTAAGTTTATATGGTTTGTTAAACTGGAGTACAGTAAATTGCCTATAACTTTCGGTGGTGCGTTTATACGTAAGAATGGCATGATGAGGCGCAGTCTGTTTCAGCGCTGTGAACTACAGCAAGTGTGAGGGGCAAAGATTAAAGATTGTGATGGTTTTGTGCATTACTGAACAATGCTTTGCTGAAACAGAGAAATAACAAACCCAATAGTTATCCTGTTACCAGAAGTGGTTAGAAATGTCCTCCACTTCTTTTTTCCACTGCAAATGAATCAAGCACATTTTAAGTGAATGATTATTTTGTAATTGTAAACACATCACATCACAGCACAGCACACAGGGGACCAAAATGAAATGCTACCTCAGCAGTACATCAGCAGGACCTTTAGTGGTTTAGAACGTAAACTGGCAACCTTCCAATCGTGTGGCCAACTTCCTAAACATTGTGCTAGCCCTGCCCAAGCGTATTGGTTCACCTTTGGAAATTAAAAAAATGATGTTCCATGCTGTTCATCTTAACTCCAACAGGTGATCTCTAATGGTAACTGCAGGATGATCAATTATGCAAATGTGACTTAACTTTAAGATGAGATAAGGGCTGAACTTGATGGCTGTTCGATTTAGAAGCAAGGTGCGGAAGAAAAGCTTGAGAATGAGACAATGTGCAGGTCTGCAGGTTGGAATGTTCCTACATTGAAAACAGCACATATGAGTTGTTTGAGCTTTGTTAAGACTGAATGGACTTTGCAGAGACCAACTGTTCCCATGTGGAGAGAACAGTAGACTTTTTGAAGGGATGTTGACAGAAAAAATTAGGTGTTTTTTGTTTTTTTTCAAAATAAAAATGCTAATTGTAATTACTAAATCCACTTTTGGAGATGTTTTTAGAGGCTTTTCGTGATGAAGGTTTGCCAACATCAATGAATGAGGCCTTGATTACTTTGCTACCAAAGCCAGGGAAACCTTCCAATAAATGCGAGAATATGAGACTCATAAGCCTACTAAATTCGGATTTGAAGATATTGTGTAAAGTTTTAGCAAACCGACTGAAAAATCTAATGTCAGAAATTATAAATAAAGACCAAAATGGATTTATTATGGGAAGACAGGGTTTTCATAATGTCAGAAGAGTATTAAACATAATTCACAGTTGTAAAGACAAAACAGATGCAGCACTTCTATCACTTGACGGTGAAAAGGCTTTTGACAGTGTGAAATGGGCATATCTTTTTGCAGTGTTGGAAAGGTTGGGACTTGGAAACAACTTTAGAAAGTGGGTCCAGATAATATACACAAATCCCAAGGCAAAAATTATAACTAATGAAAACGTGTCCAAACCAATTAACATAAATAAGGGTTGTCGTCAAGGCTGCCCACTTTCTCCATTATTGTTCACTCTGGCAATTGAGCCTTTTGCCATTGCAATCAGATCTCATCCACAATTATTTGGGATAATAGTTGGGCAAAATGAACATAGAGTTTCCCTTTTTGCTGATGACATTATATTGTATGTATCAAATTTAAAGAAATCTATTCCCACTCTACTGCACTTAGTTAATTTATTTGGACATGTATCTGGATATAAGGTAAATAATAGTAAGTCATCCATGTTACCATTTAATGAAACATTGAGAAATAGTCCAACCTCTGAAATGACCCAATTTAATGTGGTAAAACAATTTACATATTTAGGAATTCAAATCTTACCTAAACTGGATGAAGTGGTGAATGCTAATTATGGGCCACTTATGGAAGAAACTGCTAAGGATCTTAAAAGATGGATGTCATTACCATTATCTATGATAGGTCGAATGAATATGCTGAAAATGAATATACTACTGAAATTTCTATATTTGTTTCAGAATTTGCCTTTGCCACCAGATTTTATGTTAAAAATGAAAAAAATGTTTGTACAATATATATGGAACAATAGGAGGGCTAGGTTACGTTTGTCCTTGCTATACCTGCCCTTTGAGAGGGGAGGTTTGACGTGTCCTGATTTTGGAATATACTATTGGGCGGCACAACTAAGGTCCATCATGTTCTTTTTTTCCCGAAAAAAATACTCTACATTGGGTGGAAAGGGAGACTCAGGATTTGACATTGCCCCTTCCCCCACATTGGTACTCCGATTCGGTGAAACGATTATGGAGGCAAACCACAAATCCAATAGTTAAACATATGATAAAAGTTTGGTCTGAAGTTCACAAGTATTTAGGAGTTGAGAATCCTCTGTCTCAGTTCAGTCCAATATGGGGCAACCAAGAGTTTACACCAGGAAGAGCAGATCCTGTATTTAAAGATTGGGCTTCAAAGGGTATAAAGTATATTAAGGACCTATATCAAAGTAACTCTGACATATTAATGACAATTGAAGAGCTCAGAAGTATAAAATTAATAACAAACATTTTTTTTTTTAAATATCTGCAACTTAGAAGTTTTATTTATGCAAAACAGGGCCATACCCTGAGGAAACCTCTTCAAACACAAATTGAGAAACATGTGATGAAAGATAATTTAAGGAAATGAATATCAGATTTTTATACTTTACTGATATCCCACTCATTTGAAAATACACATTGTAAACTGACAGCATGGAGGAAAGAGTTAGAGTGTGATATAACGGAAGAAGATTGGAAAATGGCCTGCTCTAGGATCAATAAACAAACAGTTAATGCAGATTTTAGATTTTTGCAATACAAATGGTTAATGCGAACCTATATAACCCATGAGAAGTTAAATAGATTTTACAGAAATATTCCTGATATTTGTACCAAATGTAATGAAGAAAAGGGGACTTTGTTCCATTGTGTCTGGAAATGTAAGAAAATCAGAGTGTTCTGGGAGGAGGTGCGGACTGCAATGGGAAGATTTGTTTCTCAACCTGTTCCACTAGATCCTAAAATGTTTCTTTTTGGGCTATACTCAAACTATAAATACAGTAAGGATGAACGGGCATTAATGGACCTTGGTTTGTTAAGCGCTGAGAGAGCAATAGCATTATCATGGAAAAATACAAGTGGTCCTAAAATTTCTCAGTGGACAAAACAAATGTTGTCAAGTCTCCCTCTGGAAAAGATTTGTTACGTTTTGAAGGGTAAACAAGAAGCTTTTGAACGCATATGGGGATCATTCATGACCTTTATCAAAGATGTAGATCTTGTTGAGGACACTGTTGATGGAATATGAGGACCCTGCAGTTCACAATATACATGCGACACAAGGATGGATCTAGGAGAAAGATACTGTTAGCCTGGGAAGTAAATATTTATGTTGTGTTAATATTGTTACTGTTGTAAAATGTAATGTAAAAAATTGTTGACTTTGTTTATCATTTGTCTGTAAAATTCTGAAAAAAATTGTTTAAAAAAAAATGCAAATTGTATTCATGAGCCACAGTGCCCTTGCTTTATGGCAGTGGCAGTGCCAATAAAGATAGCAAACCTGAAATGTGTGTACGTGTGTCTGTGTGTGTGTTAGAGATAGTGCGAGACAGCGATGTTTTGGCTTTCTGCAGTGAGAGTGCTGTAGGAGCTTGTTGCTTGTAAGAGAACATTGCCCTGACTTGGATAAGTGGCAGGTGTAGTAGAGAAAGGGACTTTACCTGGTTTGACCTCGTTCCTTATGCCCTGTTTGCTTTTAACAGAATTTGATTTGGACCACATGAATAGGATTTCCTGTGAGCAAATTCTAGGCAGTAAAATGGCCAGAAATTCTGTGAACCTGCATATTTTGTTAAATGATAGATGGCATTGCTAGAAAGGTGGCTAATATGATGTTAAAGAAATGAGAAAACATTGATGAGAAAACAATCAACCTGCGTGTCATTAGTTCTGCCAAGTTTTGTGAGGTGTTTTTTTGTCTTGATCAGCAGAGGGAGACAAACCAAGATTTCTCAGCTCAACCCTGTAGACCAGTTGTAAAGGTCCCTCAGCAACTTTTACAAAACTTGTCTTTCTCCTTCTCAGTAGTTATTAAGACGCAACAGTACAGGAGCCAGACACGTCTTCAGCAAGTTCGCTAATTAAAGATCTCCTATGCTCGCCGCAGGATTCAGGGGGATTGAGAAATTCTTCTGCCCAAGGCCCCTCTGCTGGCTAAGGACCAGCCCAGCTGCTCTAACGCCCCATAATCCCTGCATCCATTTCCAGGGCTTTCTCTGTCTCTTAAGCCCTTGCAGGGATCTGGAGACATTACCGTACCTCAGCCTGGCACAGAAAACTTTTAAGTTTTTAAATTACACCACAGGCAGAGAAAGGCAGAGGTGCTGTACAAAGTTGCTGTACATGCATGCTGCACGTGTGTCAATGATGGCACTGGGTGGAAAAGATTTATTAGAGCTTTTAGTTCAATATATTCAGTTCTGAATAATGTATATTTTTGACTTTTGGAAGTGTACCTGACTTCACGTTTGCAAATTCTGGGACAAACATTAATTGCCCCCAGCCATTCTTTCAGACCTATTTTGTGCACATATTTCAAAACCAGCCATCTGCAAGCCTGATCCAGTCTCACCAACCATAGTTCCTTAAAGCTTAGAGAGACTGCTGTTTGTTTAGTTTTCATTATATAGTGCATCCCCTGTTCTTTCACCCTTACCCCTGTTTTGTTCCGAGGCTTATCTTCTTAGCCACCAACAACGTTTTGTTGTTTCAGGCATTTGGAAGGGTTTGTGCAACTGAGCCTGCTGGTTACCTCGAGCGATTTGCTGAAACGCTGCATGTTGATTCGTAAAATCTGCCTGAATGCCACAGTCATTGGTTTTCATAAGCCACGTTTGTCTACAGCGTTTGCAGTGTATTCAGACCGTGACTGACTTCTATGTAGATTAACAGGTTTCCACTTCAGCGTTTTACGGTTTTACTCTGTGCCGTTTGGCTCTCTACTCGAGCCGTTTAGGAACTTGAAAAGCAGTGTTGGACTTCCATTTTTTTCGTTTACTGCTCGTCTGTCAAAAGCACTTCCTTCCCTGTGTGTCTTGCTCTTAGCGCGCTGACCCGTCTGTTGCTGCAGGCTGCTCAAGAGCTGTCAGAGCCTAATTTTTACAGCGTCATGTAGTAACTTGTAATTCCTTTTGTCGGTGCAGAGTGCTCACGTCACTGCTGACTTATGTTGCTCAATGATGTTTTAACGGTGTTGTGTTTAAGATGCATTCATTTGGGAATCATTATGATTTGCACAGAGCTGGCCAGACCGTACCTGTATATGATGAATACTGCGGATTGCTGTCATATTTCTTGAATTATTGCAATGACAATTATCATTAACTTTATTACAAGAAAGTAGGAAACAATCCAGTTTTCCTTTTTCTTACTTAATCAAACAATGATGCTAAACACTAAAGATAAGTATTTGTAGAAATGATTCAAATATATATGAGAAGTGAAATATTTGTATCATTTCTATAAAATTACGTATATATCTATTCATATGCAGTGTTGAGCAGCAATGTCTGATTAAGTAAGTAATGTAAAACCTTGGTATCATGATTGGTAGATAAGTGGCATTTCTAGTTGAGAGAAATTCTTTATCTTACAGGTGATGATATGGGTGCACAGTAATGCTCTAAACACAGCTGGCCTTGCCCTGTCAGGGTTAGTTGATAGACATTCCCTCCTTTAACAAGCTTTCTGTACATCTTCCACTCAGAGGAGACTCTTTTCGGCCTGGCCACTCACAGCATTTCCCTCCTCTGTTGTCAGATTACTTTCATGTCACTTATCCCTGCAGGAGGAAACTCATAAACCAGATGCTGAGGTGGGAACAAGAGAGTGATGGGAAGCATTGTGTGAAGAATGTGTCTATAGTAAACAGCAGTTCATTAATTTTTGTTAGCTTGCAAGCAACACTCAGGACTCAGTAACCTTGCTTTAGATGGACAGATTTCCAGAAAAAGCATTCACTGTGAAATCCTGAATTCCCAAAATGTTTTGTGACTGTGATTCTCCATTACTGGAGTTACTGACATGCACTGTGCACACTTCACAACTTAAATTTAGTGACATTTAGCAGACACTCTAATCTATAGCAATCCCCTGAATTGCAGGGTGTCACTCTGCAGAAACTTGAGGTTCTCACAAGAATCAAACCCCCATTTTTGTTGTCACCCACACAGGATTTCAGTTACTCAGGCCACTACACAACCACTGCCCTCTCTTTAAAGAAGGCCTTTAGGCTTATTAGGGTGGGACTGTGTGAGTCCTTCTGTGTGTTGTAGCGACACTGTTCCATCACTTGCAAGACTGAAATGCATTTGAGTAAATTTCACCAACTGCAAATCGACTCTTTATTTTCCTTCATAGTCAGGAAATTGTAGAATTATGCCTCCTTACTGTTAGGTAATGTCTGTCTTTGGCAGCTTTTGAGCTTCTTTTTCAGTTATCACTGGCAAAGGCTTTCCTCTGTGGAATGAACCCTAGCCAAATCGCATCTTTATCCCTGATGAGTTACTGATTCTTACCCACATCTCCAAACCCAGCGAGTGAGTGATGGGTCACAAACTTCACAGCGCCTTTGAAGTGGAGTGCTGAAGAGCTCAGTTCTCCAGCTTTCAACTGCATCATAAAAAAGAGTTGAGCAAGTTATTAATTGCTTTAGCTGGCATCAGTTTCACTACCATCTCTGATGTACTACTTGTGCACTGCGGCTGCCAACAGGTGGCATCTGTTCAATATGCCGGTAATGATGATGTCATTCGGAAAGTCAGTGTAAACAGTGAGAAACGTGGGAGGAATCAGTGAGTGATGGCGAGAATAGCCTTTTAGGGAAAAGCTATTTGGCTTTCACATAGTGAAAGAAAGATTGACCATGGCCCTGAACGAGTTCTGAAGACCAAATTGTGCCCTTTGTTTCATCACAGAGAAGAGTTTGTATTTCTCTAGGCAGATAGAACCAATTTCTTCAGACGCCAGGAGGTTGGTGATGAATGAGATCCTTTGAATGCAATCAGGGCCAGAAACTGTTGGGATGGCAACGGCACCTATGGTTATTTTGCAAGCTTTTGACTTGACAACAACAGTTGTCCAATAGCAGGCCTAATCTCCCTTTAAAAGGCGTTTACCTCTGGGAATATCCCTGCATTTTAACGTGTGATGTATGCTTCCGCATAGCATGAGCTCTCAGAAGTTGGGGACTTTGAAAGTATGCTTTAAGTTATTTTCAGTCTGTTGGTTCTGGGTGACAGTGTTGGCCAACCTTGCCTTCACCCCATTTTCCTCATTGTGGAGACAATGCTGCCTGCCAGTTCATTTCCAGTATAGTAGGCCAGTATGTGTTCCAGTTCTGAAGTGGACTGTTTGTCTGTAGACTTGCATCATGGGACATGAATCAGAAATTTGCTGACCCTTGGTATGGAATGGAAAAGTTATGATATCAAAAGGGGAAAAAATGTTTTATCAATGAGAAAACAAGTGAAAATACTTGAAAATTGAAAGTCCTTTAAACCTACCCAGACCCCCTAACTGGGACTAATGGAAACTTTTCATAATGCACTGAAAATCTTCTTTTATGACCCAGGCACTAAGTTCCTGCATAACTCAATTTGCTTTTAGGCAAAGTAATACTACATACAAGCTTGTAAAGTGTTCATTGTATAAAGCAAGTCATTACGTAACAGCAGGTGTTAGTCTGTTGATGCGCCATTGAACTGTGTTTTGGACCTCAAAGTATGTAGAGATATTTATAATTGTTGACTTTTGCAAGAAAACAGAGGAAGGTCGGTGGTCTCAAACAAGCATCAACAGTGCAGCCTTGGGAATGTGACTTTTTTTAACCAGTTAATTTCCAGTTTCTACTTCTCTCAGACCCAGTAAACATTTATAAGTGAATGGTTATTTGTCATTGTGAGCACAGCACATCGTGCACTGGGGAGCAATGCTTGGGGACGGTACCTTGCTCACGAGTACCTCAGTGGCACCTTTACTGCACTGGACGTGAATCAGTGATCTTATGATCACAGGGCCAACTCCTGTACTGTTGCTCTACCAACTGCCCTAGTTATATAAACTAAAGTACAAAATGAAAAAATGTTTTGTGTGTATGTTGGTAGTGCATGTACAGTCTTATGCAAAAGTTTGGGCACCCCTGATAAAAATAACTGTATTAATTCATAACTTGCTAAGCCTCCTTTTGCTGAAATAACAGCCTGTAGACTCCTCCTATAGCCACTCACAAGTCCCTGAATTCTGGCTGGTGGTATTTTGGGCCATTCTTCCAAAATGCCTCCAGTTCAGTCAGGTTCGATGGCTTCCGAGCATGGACAGCCTGCTTCAACTCAATCCATACATTTTCAGTGATGTTCAGGTCTGGGACAAGAACATTGTACTTGTGCCTCTGCATAAATTCCTTAATAGATTTTGAGCAGTGCTTTGGATCATTGCTGTGCTGAAACATTTTGTGACTCTAGAACATTCTTTTCAAGAATCTGCAAAACTTTTGCACATCCCATTTTTCAAACTTTACTTTATTTCATACAGCTCAATAATGCTACATTGAGAATTTTGGTCTGATAAACATCCCCTTGTCTATATATCTCTAGAAAAAAAAACACATCTTGCTGTGATCTTCTGTTATATGCAACCTTGGAGGGGTGCCCAAACTTTTGCATAAGACTGTATCTTAACCAGTATCTTTGATTTGTGGTGCATGTGAGGGTCTTGTGAGCAATTTGTGTTCAACAGTGGCTGTCACCTTACAGAAATTTGGGTTGTACTTGTAACTCTACACTCTGTTCTGCAGACAGAGACTTACACTGACAGACCAACGGAGACCGTTGTAAAAAGCCATTCTCGAAAGCAATTGGTCAGCGTTTTCAGTTAAGTGTGCTTTAATTTTCTTGCACTTATCTATGTTCTGCAAAATTCCACATTTGGCATCAGTAATACTACTACTACTAATAATAATAATAATAATACTTTATTGTCTGTTTTTACACAGAACATTGTTTTACATCACCAATCTAACAGTCATACCAGACAAACATAAAACAAATAACGAAAAAAAAAAACCCCATCAACTAATAAATGTTGGGAGTCCATTCTATCTTAGGGGATTCCTTTGATTAAGAAGTCAGATAGAGTAAGGAAGAAATGAATGTTTGTATCTGTTCCTTCTACAGGCGAGTACTCTAAATTGCCTTCCTGAAGGCAGGAGCTGATACTCTTTAAACAGAACATGAGAGGGGTATGTGGAGATCTTCTTGGCTAGCCTCAATAGCTACATCACACATCCATATAGAATCATACTTTTTGGGAGTGTCCTGAAGCCGTAATGGGCCAGATAACCCTGGTATATCCCAAAAACATTACTGTAAAACTGAGACACTGCTTTGCATGGTTGGTAGACAGAAAGCTCCTTTTTTCCGGGGCCTCTTGGGCCCACAGGTGGTTCAGTGTGAATGAGGGGCTTAAAGGGTGGGGTATCAATCAAGTCTTCAGCTTGTGTGCTCTTTACGTATGTCTGGAGGTGCCTCGTGCTCAGCTCGCTCCAACACATCCCTATAGAAGCATCGCTCGGAGTCTCAAGCGTTCCCTCGAACCACAGATGACGCAAATGCTGCCCTTGCCAACACTTAATGGAACTCTTTCATGTCTTTACTTTTCCTCCCTTTGGTCTTTCATTTGTACCTGAGTCTGTTATTAATGCTGCTTTTTTGCACCTCACTTCTTTTTGGCTGAAGTGGGTCGAGGGTGTTGGGGCATACTTGCAGGAACTCAAAGGGACTTTTTTTAGGCTGTAAAGTTAATGCGAGTGTTGCGTGCCACTCCGCGACAGAAACAAACAAGTCTCTGAGTGTTTTAGCCAAAATGCTTTTAGCTATCAGCAGTAACATGTCAAGATGCCTTTTTAAAAGCACCACTACATATAAACAGTTAATGGACATAGCTTTTAGGTGTAAACAAACTTTGTGGATGTTTTGCGTGTAAACACTGAATGAACACTAATCTGTTCCTGGCTGCATCTGGTTCACCTTTCTGTGAAAACGCCCTTGTTAAGTGTGGACTTTGATTACACATACCACGGTTTTCGTCCAGAGGGAATTCCTTCCGGGAGGTGCTGGAGAGAAACCACATGTAGGAAGGACACCCACGTTTTAGCCATGCTAGGATTGCGCGTCTTGAGCTATTTGGCCTTGTGTTACCCTCTAAGCAGATAGACTAACTACCCCAGAAGCCACAAGATAACTTCATTCAGTGCTGATGACCCAGTTTGGCTGTCTTTCACCATGTTGCCGCATGCAACGTAGTTTTCGGTAACATTTGTGAAGGCTTCTCTCTTCTTTGTTTTTTTGTATGTTTGCCAAGCTATAAAAGTTGATTATGTCTGAAAGGAAGAAATATGATTGAAAGCCAGGTGTTACAGGTGGATTTGGCAGCAAGACTCTGCGAAATAGAACGAAAGTCGTTAGAGATGAGTGACAATAAATAAACAATACATTTACAGGTTTTTTTAAAGCTTTGGAAATATACTGTGTATATTAAACCTGGAACGTAGGCAGTTAGAGGGAATGGAGGAACATCTAAATAATCTGACAGATAAGTCAGAATGCAGTGCAGTACATTTTAATGTTGATTTTATGGTAGTCAAGTCATTTCCATTTTGTTTAGGTATATGACAGCACTGACTGACTCTGAAGATGAGGGTCAAAACGAAGAGGGTCGCAAGGCAGAGAATGAGTTCACAGCACTGTTACGGAGAGCGGATGGCCTGCACACGTGTAACAGCAACGAGAAGAAGGAAGGACTCTTCACTCTGCTGGAGAGGAAGGAGGAGGTGAATTTTACAGACTTGAACTCAGATTTGAAGTTCCATAGGCACATTAATGTTAGAAATATTGAAGAGGCAGTTCCTTTCTAGACTTTTACAGTTATGCACAACCTAAACTGTTTGGGGAGCAGTTGAAAAGAAAGGGAGGTTCACATCTTTACTCATCTACTAAAAAGTTGAATTATCTCACATGGTTAGCTTAATTGCTAGTAAATATCATAAATATTTTATTTTTGCTTTTAAACGAATTGAAGATTGATGCCCAGTCTTTGATTATATGGTTCTTCAGCGTGTCTTTATTTTTTAGTTTGTGTGAATACATGGTTTTTAAAGATATGTTGACAAAATGTTGCTTTAATACGTTTTACAAATATTTTTTTTCCCTTGTCAGTTTGAACATAAGTGTCAGTATTTGTGGCGACTGACTAGAGCCTACGCTGATGCCCATGACCTGGCTGGAGACTCTCAAGAGAAAAAGCAATATGCTGAAAAGGGTAAGGGCTTCTCTACAGATATTATTTGATGAGATTAATTCGTGTAATAGATGTGTAATTCAAATAGATTACTGTGATGTATCTTCTGCAGGTTTGTATTACTGGTGAATGACTGGTTAGAGCCGTGTGTGTGGTTCTATGTGAGCCGTCCCTTAAGCAATGGTTTCCAATATGTTCCCCTAATCTTCAGCAAAAATAGTTGGACCGAGACACCAGGACATTTATTTGTATAATAGATGTTAATGGATAAACTTTCTCTTGCACAGTATCCCAGCAGCTGTTCAAATGTGCTTCATGTTGTGATCAGATTTTCATATATTTGGCATAACAGAAAACTTGTACCAGAAGTAGATACTTAAATAGAATGGCTTTCAGTTTGAAGTACACACACTGAAAAAGTTTCATGATGAATAGAGCGTGTATAGGGAATCTCGATACATTTAATTATGAATACAGGTTATCAGAATGGTTTTTAAATTAGGTGTTCTGGTCTCTTGCCCAGTGACTCTACCATTAAAATCTCTGGTGACTGTAATATGACTTTAATATGTGGCGTGTCTCTTAAATTAGAAACCATGTTTCATTTTATTGCTTGCTGTGTTTGCCAGTTCTGGGCCTGGAGAGCAAAGCTGCTGCACGTTTTTGTGACGATCTTGTTTATTACCTTATGATTTTAATCAGTTAAAGTGGGATCAGGGAGATGGAAGCATGGATACTCCAGGACCAGGACTGAGAAATAATACTGGAGAATTTTAACCAAATGGGCATAATGTGAAACACAACGTGTAAAGAATTTGCGTAATATTTTGTTTTGTAGGCCAATTTATCTTCTAGATTTCAGTTCTCTGAGTGTATGCCAGTTGGATGGGATTCTTTAGAGTAAAACTGGGTAAAGATGTTCCCAGAGACAAACTGCCTCCTGACACCCTGACAGGTTACTGTGAGCTAAATTTTTAATTCAGGTGCCGATGAGAGAAAAAAAGTATTGTATTAAAAGTGTTCTCATTGCACAGATTGAAGCTCTTTTTTTAATCCTTTTGATAAATGTTCAGGGTGGCGCAGTGGTTAGTGCTGCCGCCTCACAACAAGAAGCTCCTAGGTTCATTCCTCGGGTCGGCCGTACAGCCTTTCTGTTTGGAGTTTGCATGCTCTCCCCTTGTTCGCGTGGGTTTCTTCCGGGTGCTCCGGGTTCCTCCCACCGCGCAAAACAAATGCAATGTAGGTTCATTGGTGACCCTAAATTGGCTCCGTGAGTAGGCTCTGGTCCCCCCCGACCCCAGTTGGGATTGAGCAGTTTGGAGAATGAATGAATGAATAAATGTGACGGTGTCTCTTCTTTTGTAGGGAAGCAGGTTGGGGCTCAGGCCATTTCAGTGAACCCAACGTGTGCTGAAAGTCATCAGTGGTAAGTGTTTCAATAGTTACACTTTATGACAAACAACTGACCTTTAGGGATCTCTACTTACTTCCTGTTGCCATCTGTTCATTGTTATTCATGGTAATATTTGAGTTGAATGTGTGTTCACATTCCTGTGCTTTATGTTCAACATTTCTTAGAAAGCAAGGGAATGTTTTTCATTAACATGAATGTTATGAGTATTAAGGTAGATGAGGGCAGTATTTTTCAGCAACATTCATCTAAATGGTGCCTTCAGGCGTTCCACAGATGCAGTACACTGACATGTTGCAGGGTGCTGGAAAATCCCCATCTCTTTAATTAGTTGCACCCGCTCTCCCTCTCTCTCTCCCTCTCTCTCTCTCCCTCTCTCTCCCTCCCTCTCCCACATACACACACACTTTGTCTGTTTCTTTACTTCTCTCTCAGCACCTCACACTCACTCTCTTTGCCATGCACAAGGGCATGATATCTGAATATCTATATAATGCTGCATTCTTCACTTGAAATGCTGCTCATGTCTTAACATTAGCATTCACCACAAAGCAAATTCATGAATTGAGACCCTGAATTTGTTTCAGTTCTTTCACCACACTTTTACACTGTTATTTTATGGAGTTGTGAGGCTAATTTAGTTTTGTGAGTGAAGTTTTGTAAATGGTCATGTGCAGAAACCAGTGAATGCAAAATCAATGATAATGTCTGATAATATACTTTATGAAGTATTTGCCTGGATCAACTTTCATATGAGTATGTCAGAGTAATGTGTGCAGTGGTTAAGTATGCAAGTAATAAAGATACAATTTGCTGTCTTGCAACATGCAGTACTTGCAGTAGCGAGTAAAACATAAAGCATTTATTAACCAAAACAAACCATCAAAAAATGGCAAAAACAAGCAATGGGGCACTGCCATGAAACAAACAAACCAGAACTTGAGAACAGAAATTCAGGAACACAGGAAAGTATACCCAGGCACATGCTAATCAAAAGGTCAGTGCAGAGACAAAGGGGGTAAGCCAACTTAAATAGGGAGACATTCAGGGGCAAACAAATTCGAATGCACAGTCAGGGTGAATACGAAAAACGCTGGCAACTGGTGGCCACACAGTAAATTACAAGCCATATCACAGCATTGTAATGTAAAATAACTGTAAGTCTATTACACTCTTCAGCTTTGCCCTTGGAACGTTTTGTAACAGATAATTATGGTGTACAGCATGTGAGGGAGGCGAAAGGTCATCATCTCATAGAATTATTTCATCTTTTACTCACTTTTTCTGTACAAAAGTGTCAGATTATTTTGACTTTGGCAAGAAAGAAACTTGGAACCAAGGAGGGCTGTTTTGGCTTTGGATTGTGTTGCATTAATATGTACTTGTTGTTTTTCCTAATTACTTCTCAGTCCTTCTGTTGATATATAGAACTCAGCTCTATATCTATATAAGTTTTCCAACTGGCACCAGTGTGTCATTATAACCCACAAAGCATTCATCACAACTAGAGAGCTGACATGCGCTCTTCATTCTTTGAAGGCAAATTTGGTGAGAAGAAGGGTTTGTACTCTTTGATCTTCTCAAGCAGAAAGTAAAAGATTTGACATTATTAAGGAGCCACTCAAGCTCTGACACTTCCCGTGTCTCTGTGATAGTTCATATAGTCTGTGTTCTTTATTCGCCTCTTTATCGCAGCATGTTTGATCAACGACCCTCTTTCCCACGAATAAGACGAGACGATGACGAGACTGCACCAATGTTCTAAAAATACTGACTAAGACTGTGTTAATGTGCCTTATTGTTTACGAATAAAAACGAGACTAAAATGTTTTGCATGAAATAAAAACGAAACAAAAACTCCCTCCTCGTTTTCGTCTAAACAAGAGACCACCAGACCCCTTGTCATGTGTTTGTGCCAGCAGTTCGTCTACGTCGTGTTCCTGCGCCTCTCCGGCCGCAAAACTACATGCAACTACTTGCGCCAGAGGTTATTATTACATTTAATCAATATTTTAGCGGTGTGGAACACAATTCAACTGGAATGATAAACAAAAATCATCTCTGAAATAAAAAATAAAAAAGACTAAAATGTTTTAATGAAAACTTGACTAAAATACTGTGTTTTCGTTTGACTAAAACTAGACTAAAATGTTGAGACTTTTAGTCGACTAAAACATGACTAACAAAAACTGATATGTGAATGACTAAATATGGCTAATAATAAATATGGCTAATAAATAAGACTAATAATGAACTTTGACACAAGAGTAAGACTAAATTAAAAGTTAACACTAGTTTTCAAGTTGTGTTGCTCAGTCCTACTCTGCCTGGTGCTTTTTTACATCCCAAGTGTCACATCAGGCTGGGAAAAAAATGTGCTTGCTGAAATCTCCACTGAGCATACCTCATGCCTGATGGCAATTAAAGCGGTTTATTTAAGAATATTGCAGTTGCATTTTTTATGACATTTCAGACATCTATTTGCATTGGACATGGCCGTACTTTACACCAGAACTAGAGCTATAAAACTTGTTGAGAGAAACTGGAGTGCCTTAAGGGACACAGAAAATTAAAAGGCACCGCGACAGGTTTGATTCCAGTGGCATCCAGTGTTATAGATTAGTTGAGCTTCAAGGTCATTTTAGCTGCATGTCCAACACCACCTCAACTGTGTTATGTCCTTCAGCTTTTTGCATGTGTGTGTGTGTATGAAGTATGCTTGTGTGTGTATTTGCATGTGCATGTGTTTTTTGCAGCCTCTGATAGAGGAGTGTCTTCTCGGGTGCCTGTGGCTGTTTTTAGTGTGTGTAAATCCTGCCACTGCAGGCTCCTTCATCCCTTCCCAGAGCTCAGGATTAACGATAAAAAAGTTTGCCAGAAATCAGGAGGGTCGTTCTCATATACAGTGTGTATAAACACACATGCATGCTTATTTGGCAGTATTTGCTAAAATTGGTCTTTTTCCAGTGTGTTGTTTTAGAACCTCTGCTCTTTGCAGGTGTTGGCCTGTGTTAATTATGCTTCATTATGCACTGACAAAAAGTGCGGGGGATTCTAAGAATTCCCTGTAAAAGGAAAATGCAATCGAGGCATTTATTCTAGAGTTACGCCTGAAAACTCGACTTCTGCAGTATGTTTGTCACCACACACACACATACTAACTTGTAAACTATCTTTGTGGGGACATTCCATAGACTCCCATAATGACTACATGTATATAATTCTACAGCTAATCCTAACCCTAACCTTCACCTCAGTAACCAAATGCCTCTTTTACCTCTTTTATTTTCTCAAATAAAAAATTTGCTGTGACTCTGCACGGCAAAACCAGTCGCCTATCGCAACGGAGGTTTGCGAGAAAAACAACCATTTATGTTGCGTGGGGTAAAATTTTGGATTTTTTGTTTTTAGTGTTTTGAAACAGTGGAAGGTCTATACTGTACTGCTGTGAATAAATTTCGCTGAAAAACTTACCCTTTCCATCCTAAAAACGTGACTTTCTTGAGGTGAGGACTTCAATTCCAGCAGAATGTTAAAAGTTTCTGTTTTGACCGCTCTACTCCAATATTTACGGTAAATCCACTGGTTGACTAGCGTGAAGATATTTCTCCAGAATCCATCTTCGTCTCCCGAGTTCAGTTAACCTAACGCAGGTAGGCTATCCGTGTGGCTGTGAATGCAGCGTAGGCTACCGTAAATACAAACATAGCCGCGACCGCACCAAGCGTCTGTGAGCGCTACGTCAATAGTCAACTTCAAAGGCAGATTTCTCAGTTTCTCACTTGGCGTGACAGGAGAAACCCGACTCCGCTCAGTCATATGTCGTCAGATTCATTCGATATAGGTATTGTTTTGAAGGTTGATTTATGCCCTTTCATGGAAACATAACTCAATTTTTTAAATTTGCGACTGGTTTTGCCATGCACAAATGTACAATTTTATACAACGCATAAAAATATGGTACACACACACACACACACACACTATCAATCTGTGTTGACCTTGAATGGAAGTTGTCCCTCCTGTTTGTGTGTTGCGGCTGAAGGTTAAGCCTGAGGCACTAGTTCCTTCTCGCAGTTCTAAATGAAGTCTCTGTGTTCTTCGAGGAGAGGTGTAATGAATCCTCCTCTTCCCGTTTACCAGCTGCCTCTTAAACCCCTTTGTTACGGGCCAGAGGTTTGAAGGATTTCTGTGCCTCACATGGAAGATACACACAATCCTTGCGCAACGCCTATGTCATTCATTCATTTTTAACAGCGGTTCACACGCTCCATCATTCATCTACATTAGCCACTCACTGAGTGTGTGTGTGTGTACATGTGTGTGTGTGTGCATTTGTGTGTGCATTTGTTTGATGAGGAGGTAATCGAGTAGTTATTATTTCAACACAAGAACATGACGCAAACAGGGACTTAAGAAGGAGTCTTAAATGACAACTTCTTGTTGCAGTCTTTTTTCTCTCTTTCTCTCTCCCTTTCTCAGATTGGAACAAGAGGGACTGTTTTTCCTCACAGATAGTATAAACTTTACATAAGTATCTGCCCACACTCCAAAAGAACAAAGCACCCCAGGCCTTCAAAACCTCTCCAACCCGTTTGAAAGAACACTCTCCTTTTTTCTCTCTCTTTTTATATTTATGATAATTCACAGCTTAAGCCATGGCTTTGTCATTTTTTAAATATATTTTGTCTGTATATTTATAATGAATGTGATAATTTGCAAATTTTATTACCCAAAAATGACTTCCTTTTGTTATGCCTTCTCATTAAAAATGGAAAATAGCTAATAATATTACATTCAGTACTTTTGAACGTTTGGAAACAAAAAATGACTTAAAATATGCTGGTTCTGCCAGTGGATGGCCCATAATGCTCGTGGGGGGAAACCCCAGATTCCTAAAGTGTAGACATGTGCCAAGCCTGCCATGTGTTCAGCTAGTCAGATGAGACATTTCTACTAGCTCGAACACCTTTGGGTCAGCACATGTCTCTAGGACTTGGCACAACATGGAAGCCTTACAAGATTGAAAGTGCAACAGTGTGTTGGCCACGGGATCATGGAACAGCTCATTTTGTCTCCCCACCTGTAATGTCATCTGTAGAAGCTTGACTTTGTGATGCGTGTCGTAGTTGTTTTAATTTCCTGCTAATTTCCAGTTGCAATAGTATCCATGTCTTCATATGTTAGTTGTCATAACAGTTTGTTAGTTTTTAGAAACTAACAACTATTTGGTTATCTAGTTGTTTTACAAGAGCATCTTGTGTTTGAGAACATCACCAGGAGCCGTCCTGAAGCCTTTGAAAATTCATTATCCTTTTGGACAAAATGGTAATTGTCTTCCTTCCTGCCATTGCATCACAGTAGCCATCAAGGAGAGAGGTGGTAGAACCTGCTCTTTGAAATGTTTTTTTTGGAAGTGAATTGGTAAAATTTCTGCATGTTCTGTCCTTACATGCGTAACCTACAAGGTCAAGACATCAACACCTGAGTGAACTGAGCTTACACTTTAACACCGTCTGTGCCGAAAATATTGTAATATATCTGGAAAGAAGCAAACCACCCATGCCTCATCTTCACCTTTCATAATCCGCAATTTGATCAATGGATTTCAGTCTGTAAATGGCGCTCGTCACAATGACATTTTTACACAACTAGTCACGAGCCGCAAGAGCGAATACTTCAAGACAGTGGCTAAACCAATTTATTTCTTGTTGTTTTCTTTCCGGGAAGAGTTTAGACACGGCATGCTGGGGCGATTCGATCGGATCAACTCCTGCCGTGCGAAGGCCGGAAGGGATGGGAAAGGGAGGCAGTCACCGCCCCGGCAGAGTGCTCTGCCAGTGCGCCGACTGCCAACAAAAGGGCTTAAATCATCCAGAGCAGAAACCTGACCTCTGGCACCTGGGTTAGCCCCGACTTTATTTTTCTTCTTCTCCCTGGTGCTAAATGCGTGAGACCACGTCCACATGTACTGTTGCACGTGCACGTACATATATGTTTCGGCACACCACTGTTACTGTGCCCTGATTGACAGTTCTTTAAATCCCCTGATCCTGCATTTAAAAAGGTGTTTGTGCTCGGGGCTGCGCTGTTTGAGTAGTACCAGCAGGATTAACATCCCTGTGGTGAAAAAGCTTTGATCAGCTCATACCTCCCCTCTTAAAACACTCTATAACCATGCAGTCGAGCATGTGCACGCACACACTTATACACATGTACACAGATGCAAAGGGAAACCGGATTGCCTTCTCCCCGCCGCATACTCTTTTTCCGTCCAGCCCTGGCGTGCCGTGTCCGTGCTTAGCCCTCTCTCGATCCTGCCGACTCAGTTTTATCAGCGCTGGGAGGGACTGGAAGGGGAAATCGGCCTTTGATACATTATGAATAGCGCTGAGGAGAGAGAGGCTGATGAAGGGGCTGCTTCACAAAGCCACATTCAGCTTTATTCAGCAGACAGTCTGAGTTTTGTGTCCACAATAATCCCTTCTTTAGGCCCATTGTGCTAATTACTGATGGGAAGAGTCTTTGATGGTATTGAATGCCTCTTTCCCTCTGTCCTTCTCTCTCTCTCTCTCTCTCTCTCTCTCGATCTGTGTCACTAGGTATGCAATCCTGTGTGGACTGTTATCAGAATATGAATCGGTCCAGAATAAGATAAAGAATGGATACCTTTTCAAGGTAAAAATCTAAAATAAAAAAAAATCATTAAGACTTTTATATTTTCTTTCATTTATAGTGTGAGTTCAGTTTAATGTGAGTACTGTATGTTTTTGTTCCTGCAAAGCCGCTCCATTCATTGCTTTGTTTTACAAGTATTGTGTTAATGTCTGAATTTGTCCAACAAACTCGACTAAAGAGACCAGTGAGCTAGTCTTTCAGTGGTCAAGTGAACTCGGTTCACTCCCCTCGTCCCAGCCCACACACATTTCCATGCGAGTGTGTTTCATAAGTGTAGACCCGCAGTTCTGCACGTAGCGTTTTATCTTAGCTGTCAGCCAGGGCCTCCAAACTGTGTTTACCTGCAGAGATTGTGGGAGGGGGGCTTCAGTTGAGGGGAAACTCAGGGCCAGAACAGATGAGAGGAGAGGAAAAGAGAGGTGTGGGAACAAAGCTGAGAGAGGACATAAGAGGGTGGGGACTGAGTGACAGACAGGAGTGTGTGAAAGTGTTGAACGCATGCATGAGTGTTTGCAAAAGATTAGTTTTTTTGAGATACTTCAGAGCGTGATGTAACCTGTCACCTAACATAATGTCTGTCTGTCTGTCTGTCTCTTGCCCTCTCATTCTTTCTGTTTTCTTCCCTCTTCCCTCCTCCCATCCCTCCTCCCTTTAAGGATCATCTGGATAAAGCCATTGAGCTGAAGCCTCAGGATCCATTGTCGTACTACCTGCTTGGCCGCTGGTGCTACGCTGTGAGTTAAACCTTCAGTAGTAAAGAGCTTCATTCAGCTCTCAGTAAAGTCACGTCATTCATTACTCACTCATTATGGTAGCGTCCTTTCAGCATTCTGTCATAATCCTGCACCTTCCTTCCCTCTTTATTATCTTTGAGAGTTTTTTATATTTTGACCTAATTTATCAGCTGAACAAAGATGCAGTGTAAACCATGATGTTGCACCTTTACACAAAGAACAAAGACATAATGGCTGTTGGATGCTGGACCAAGTATTGTCTTTTTCCAGGAAATGAGTTGAAATAAATTGCGTGTGGGTTTGTGTACACATGTGACTGCAGTTATGCATCTGCAGCTTATAATTACAGACAGTTGAGAGAGTTTAGTTTCTGAAAGCAAAAGCAGCAATACCGCAAACTACATTCATGGATATTATTTGAATTTCTACTACTGCTCATGCATTTTTTGAAAGACATCGTGCCAGATCTCACTTATAAGTGATAAACTGTTTTAAAATGATGAATCTTACTCCATTGTTTTTCCTCTATTTTTAAACATTTCATTTAATGAATTTGTTCAGCACTCTTTTCAGGCGTATTTCTTTTATTTTTCTCAAACAACTAAAACTTACATTCAGACAACAAAAAGATTCGTTTTATATTTTTGAATAAATAAATAAAACATAGTATAATAATATTTTAATATATTTTATTCGCTTTTTGGATAGAATGCCAAAAGCATGCAGAATCGCCTTGTAGCAACTGAATAAAAACATACAGACATGATTTCTATAGACCAGCGTTGGCAATAAATTGTAACACTATCATAAAAAGTCACTTTCGCAAATGCTATCATGCAACATCACCCCCGGGCAACTGTTAGGGCTCTCATTGTGAAGTGGGTGCAAAAACAAAACAGAAACATGAGCAAAACCAGTTCAGCCGTAAAGTAGTCTTGCTGGCAAGCATGGGACATTCAAGTGCTGAAGCCTGCACCAATTAAAATTGCCTGTCTCACTTCTGAGCTTTGTCAAAGTGGTTTTCGGCCAAGCAGCTGCAAATGAGCTTTCTAAGATTTCTCTGCACAGCACCATGTGTCAGCTAGAGGGGTGTAATACTGCTCCAGGACTTTGTCGAAGTGGAAACATGTTTACTGGAGTGATGAATCACTCTTCATCTGGCGGTCTTACGGATAGAGGGTTGGCAGACACATTCTACCTGCCTGAATGTATCACACCATCTGTAAAGTTTGGATGGGGAGATAATGGTCTGGGTCTGTTTTACACAGTTTGGGCACGACACCTTTCTTCTAATGAAGGGGTGATAGTAATTGCTGTAGCATGCAAATGCATTCTGTACTAAGTGTTTCCAACTCCGTGGCAATGGTTTTGTTCTGTTCCAGCATGGCAGTAACCCATAAGGGCAAAGTACAGATATTAATTGTGATCCACTCACAAACATGCGGATGGTTTTCTACACAAGTGTGTATCATGCATGAAAGGGAGTTAAATCCTGGTACACATGGTTTGCCAAGGTTAGTTTGGGAAAAACGCTGGCCTGTACTTTGTTCTGAGCCCAGCCGGTCATGCATAACATATTGGTGTGAGTGATAGTCATGTGCACGTTTGTTATCTGTGAAGGTCAAAAATGTGTGTGTGTGTTCGTGTGTGTGTGTGAACAGGTGGCTCAGTGCACATGGATCGAGAGGAAGATTGCAGCTGCCCTGTTTGGAGAGCCGCCGAGTGCATCCGTTCAGGATGCCCTAGAGAATTTCCTCAAGGTGAGCGGATCCTCCGGTTGTAGAGTGAAAAAAAGATTCTTCTTGATGACTACAGTTTATATTAAAGAAAAAAAAACGCATAAAAATGATTTTATTTGAATGCCTGTAATCACTGAATATTTTGTTGTAATTATCAGGTTTGGTGTCACTCATAACCTCAACAGTAAAGCCAGGAATCAGTCTGGATTGTATCCCACTAAGCTTGCAGATGTTTCCATTGCCAGACGTGAGCAGTAACCCAGTTCTCCATGTATTAAGTGTTGAGCTGGACACGCTAGTGGCCACTTAAAGAGGCAGCTATGATAGAGCTCACCTTAGGTTTTCACTTATTATTAGCCTCATTGCATTAGTCTTTGCGTGGAGTGCTCCTTTACAGCACAAGCACCTGGTGTTTAAAAGGACTTAATATATGTTCCCACATTTCACATGTTTATATAGAGAACTCACTCCAGGCCAGGACACTCCACTTACATGCCTCCTCCTCATCTTGTGTATCTCACCCATCAATTTTGATTTAAGTGGCGTGTGTTGTAACTTGTTGCATCTTGCAGAAAGGGCGAGGGCTGTCTCGCCTCCTAACAAATACATCCTGTGGAGTTATACAACATCCCACGGTTGCAGTTGGCTGGGAGAAGCCTTTTGACAGTGAAGAGATATTGGTTTGGGATAAAAAAAATCTTCCAGTAGAACCACATTTGTTTGATGCTATTTTGATTTGCATTAGCATTGTATTTTTTGCACTTTAGAGCAAGACTGAGTTCGACTTTGAAGGAGGAGAATTTTCTTGTAGATTTTAAATGTACTGATATTTCCATCCATAGAAAAGGCCCTGTGTCTGTGTACACCACTGTGCCAAAATATTACAACTACCTGTATTTGCTGCTGGTCCTCCGTTTGCTTCCCAAACCACTGTTATTCTCTGAGGCGTGGACTCTACCGTCTACCATGATGTGTCATGTTAACATACTTCTTTCATTTACTTCAACTTAAAACAATAATTTATGTCATGTTAACTTTTTTTGACTTTTCATGGATATGTTTAAAAGTGAATGTGTTAATATACCACACAGGAACATTATGTATAAAAATTTGAAAAATTGAAATATATATTATAATGTGTCTCTTTTCAACAATTCAACATCTTACAGATAAATCATGTAAAACATTCATATACAAGCTAACCAAAATAGTTCTTGTCATTTGCACTATTAAAACTGGGACCACGTTGTCTCGTCTCTCTGTATACTTGTACAGTACATAGCAGAGATGACAGTAAAGTTCACTTTGACTTTGACTTTTGACGTCGCATTGGAAGAAGAAGCCATCACTGAGACAGAAATAAGTGTGTCACATCCCAGAAAAGCGGTTAAGATGGGAGTGGGGTCGTTGACCTTGTCCTATGCAAGCATTTTCTGTCAATGAACACACCGCCATGCATTGGTTCCAGAAGTTCAGGTCGTGAGATCTGTCCCTTTGTGATGAAAATAAAAAATTGCAAGAACGTTTTTGTTTTCCTTGTAGAATGTAACGTTCTAAGGGAAACACCAAACAAAGATTTCTTACAGAGAGCAATACAAAGCTAAAACTAGACTTAAAACAATAAGTTGAAATAATTAGTATATCGAATTTTACTTTACTTTTTTCTTTAAAACAGCAACTTAGAGTTGAACCAGGTGGATTTTTTACATTCTGTGTGGCATTAACACATTCACTCTTAAACATAGCTGCAGTAGCAACTTGCAGGTTTGAGTTGCCATCTTCATATAACTAAGCTGTAAGAATGAAAACTCATAAAAGTGAGTTGGAATGACAAATTATTATTTGAAGTTGAATTAAATGAAAGACGTTTGATAGCAGGACTACTTGATCAAATCATTTTTACAGTGTACAGGACCTCTTTAGGAGTCTTGTGCTATCTAGTCTGGTATCTTCTTTAACAGTCTAATATTGACTTGGTTCTTCAACTTAACACACAGATGCTTGATTGGCTTGTGATTGTGGAGTTTGGTGACTATTGCAACACCTAGGACCTCTTATTACTGTGGTGTGAGTTCAGAACCAAAGAACACGTGGCAGTGTGTAGGACGTTGAATGTTGATTATTGAAAGAGGTCAAGGAAGGCCATCCTGTCTTGTACAAACCAACAGAAGGGCTTTTTGTCACAGTTGTCCTGATGGGAATGTGAGAAATGTTGCAGGGGTTGGCTGCATATCCAACAACGATTCAGTGTCGTGATGTTTAAGTGGCTGCTGGTAACTTTTCGATGATGATTCCAGCTCTGAAGCTGTCCTTTGGCATCATTCAAATTAGGCTTGTGGTCTTGGATAACCCTCTGAAGTTAATCTTTTGCATGAGGTACGTGGACAACTTCAAGAGGCCTCTATAAGAGCACAAGCCTAATTTTATGGTGTGATGATAAACATTTCTGACCTGTTGAGTTTGTGTTGTTTGGACTTGGAATTTTGTCTTTGTTTTGACCAAGGCTCATCTTCCTTCGGGGATGTTAAATTTGTTGCTCAAACGTAATGCCATAATGATATAAGTGATGGCTGTTTGAATGACTGTGAATCAGCGTGTCAAGTGCCACAGGGTTTTTCTTTCGTGCTATGGTGAAATTGTCGTAAATCTGAGCCAGGTTGGTATTTATTATGTTGATGGGAGTGTGGAGTTTTATGGAGTGCAGTGTTGATTGTTTTTGAGCTCATTAAAAAAGCTTGAGCGTCTCTGAGTTTATGTTAGCCGTTTAGTTGCTTTAGCCACTCCCTTTGAAGACAGTGCTAGTTGCTCAAAGCACTGCTAACATTTTGTACTGAGGCAGGTGTGTTTAATTGCTGTTCAGCTGCTTTATTCCACCTGTAATTTACACTCCAGAATAGAAAATACCGCAACATGTTTCTACCATCAAAAATCCTTAGTCAATCAATTTAAGTGACGTTTATGTTCTTACGATAATGATGTCTTGATTTCTTTTGATCTCTTCAGGACTGCAGTGTGTAAAATTTGTTACAGCTTGTACGTTTTCAACAAGTACTCACTTAATAATATTTCACTTCACAGGCAGAGGAACTTTGTCCAAAGTACTCCAAGTTCAACTATGTGTTTTTAGCCAAGGTAAATTATTTGTCATTTCTTTATTCCTTATCAGAATCCTTGTGAGTGAAATACAGGTCTCACACAAGTCTGTTGCCTTACATATCTTGTGCCACATCTATACCACCTTTAAAAAACATTTTAATTCTCACAGAAGTCTCTCAAATTTGATTAGTTGTAAATGACTATGTTCACTTACTCTCCCTTTTCCCGTAACTATAGTGTTACAAGGACCTTGGACAGAAGGTTCAAGCCAAGAAGATGTGTGATGCTGCATCTGCTATGAGCACAGTCACTAAAGAGGTGGGTTCTAGTATGTTTAGGCTCTTCAGCTTAGGTAGGTAAAGCTGAACCATTTGTTGAATCAAAGTTATTTACTTAGTCGGGTTTTTACACAGATCCTACACTGTCGGCATAATGAATTTTCATGCAATTTCATCTGCTAACTGCTGTACAAACTGGTTTGGCTGTATTATATGCATGTTCAGAAATGAAACTTGCTCACTAATACAGCTGGTATAGTAAGCCATTCTTGCAGTTATACTGTTCAACCCTAATGTTCGCACATATTTTCTATTATGGGTAGCTGGCTAATTAAACAGCTAGAAAGTTTTCCAGCAAACTGTCTGAATCATCTCAATAGCTAGTTTGGTGGCTAGCAAGTTGGGGCTTGTGTCCACCAAACATGTTTTTTTCTGCTGGCAGTGCCTATTTTTTATACAAATCTAATGAGCTTCAGCGTTCAGAGCGCTAACCGCCTTCAGCGGGGAAAAAGACATTGGTAGGAATTCGTTCTACTTTTAAAACTGCACTGGGCTTGTCAGTGTCACTTCCCTCTTACCAGCCAGTCAGAATTGAGGAAGGGGCAGCATATAAACAGTCAAGAACTCACTACAGATGGCGCTGTATCTGTCACAGCTGGAGAAACTTATTTTGGCTTTATTTACACAGTTTGAATAAGGGAAAAACTACAATTATGTGATCGGTGCTACTCTCCGATCTCTTGTTTTTTTCACGGTTTATCTCATGCACCCAATCTCTACGTCTCGGAGATGTGAGTGTCTAGTTCAAATGTTGGCGGTAGGGTCAAGATGCGATTTCTCTCCATTGTACAGATAATCTTGTCAGCTAAACTACTGATCTCAAAGGAACATGTTACAATGTTTACATGAAATAGGAACAAACATGGAAGTGCCCAATGACGCTTTTCATAACTTGGCAACAACAAGCGCTGAGAGAAGCCCAGAGAAAGTGCTCTGGAAGTGAGGCTTTGACCGATTTCAGTGCAAAAAACACATTTGGTAGCTACAGGCCCTTAAGTTTCTAAATTGTAAATCCATTTTAATTAAACATTGATGTCGTAATGATCTCATAAATTATGAAGTCATATCAGAATCACTCTTTTGTGCCAACCATTCTACATATGTGTATTACAGGATGAGGAAGCACAGAAGGAGCTGGACTCGCTTCTCTTAACACTTTAGTTTGTCCTTGCTGGAGGACACACAGAATTCATGGGCTTTTCACATCCCACAACTTTGGGTAAAGTTGTCATTAATAACATTGACTGTGTGACTGTCTCTTTATATGACTTTGAAGGTTTTGCTATCATTTGCAACTTTATTTACTTCTCCATTGGAGATTACTCCCAATACTGTAAAGCTGTTCCCAGTTGAAGAACCTGATGATGGTTTATTCATGTTCAGTACTGTAGACACACTACAAACTGATAAGATATCCTTTTTGCAAAAAAAAGCTAGAATTACTTCTATCCTAAATATCATTTCAGTGCTCATCAACACTTCGCATTAATGAAAGATAACAGTTCGAGGCAGCCACTTTGATTTTTGAACACTACATTTTGTAAACTGCACTGCACCACATTATTTCTAGATTCCAGTTTGTTGTGTTTGTACTTCAGAGACACTTTGAGTTAGGCCTTGTGGTACTTTAAGGACTGTAATGCTGCAGTCACAACAACTCAGTAACAACAACACTGTGATTGATTTAACCTTTACTGTTAATGATCTATTGCAGCACATTCCAGGGGCCACATTTGAAATTTTGGCTCACTGCCCTGCAGATCGACTGATCACATTGTGAGAGTTAACGTTTAACATGTCTTCACGTATTTATTTCCTATTTTTTGACACAGTAGGAAAAAATGGACTGAGGTTAAAGTGCTTGTCCACTTCCTGCAGGTTAAGCACAGTATTCACATACAGGGCTTACTCCGGCCCCTTGGCACAATATCGCAATAATGTATCACAGTTAGCTCTGTTTTGCCAAATTAGCATTTTGCAATGCTATTTTTCTTTCCCTGCTTACTTAGAGACAGCATTTAAGCAAACAGCAAATTTGTGAATCTAAATACGCCAACTTGTCATATCTTCTGACTTCTGGCTCATAAGATTTATTCCATCTATGAAGCTAAACGATGAAGGAAATACCCGCGCAATCTGTGAGCTCATGATAATGCACTTATCATGTACTTCTAGTGTAGTTATAAATAGTCATCTTTGGTGTGGTTGTATGGTCCAAAGTGTGTTGACAAATTGTGACAGCTCCCGTCCTGGGCTTTAATTTAGGCAACTGTGTTAAAATAGATTATAGTTATATATGTTATTTGATTCAGAAATTTTACAGCCAAACCCCCAATGTGACACACAAAAATTAATGAGATAAAACACGGTTCCTGCTGTTAAAAAACAATGCTTTTGTAAAAACAGAAGGAAAATCATAGTGTTGTTTAAAACCCTAACAACTTCTTTACACTATTACGTAATTGGCTAAATAAAAGTGCCAATGTCTATCATTCGCTCTGCCAACCTCGCAAAAATAAAGCAAAACCAGTTTGAAATAATTAATTCATAGTTTATTTATTCAAATGTAGTGTATGTATTAAAATTTATTTGAACCCAAATGTCACAAATTATAATTCAAATATAACTTTTTAAAAAATGTATAGATGAAATGGTACGCATAAAATTTGTAGAAATGAGAATTTTCAGGGCATTTATTTTCTTATTTTGTACATTTTAGATACTTATGTCTGTTTTGTAGAATCTACAGTGATTTTAAGTTTACCAAAGACAGTCAGTTATCATTTTATGATCTCGTATGAATAATATTTTTGTGCTCTTTTGTTTTATGTATGTACTTTGTATGATGCAGCAATAAGAATGTATTGTGTTGTGTTCTACAAAACTGTAACAAGAAGGTGTGTATTGTTGGTGAGTTGTACATAGAAATCAGTGTTAAAGGAATCAGAATCTGATAATCTATGAAATGATATTACTACAAGAGATGTTTATTAGCTTGTATTATTTGTAAATGGTAAAGAAAACATTGTAACTGAAGTGGTACTAGAATTACTCTGATTTTAGCCTTACAGTGACTGGCGTATAAACTGACATATCCATTTTTTAACTGAGGCTGGACTGAATAAATCCCAAAATGTAGCCCTAAAATAAAAAGAGATTGTTATCTGGTTCTACAGCGAATCGAGGCATGCCTTGATCTAGTTGTTACTGGAAATCTAGGTGAGGTTCTGAAACCACTCGGGGGAGCAATAAAGGCTAAAAAAAATAACACAGTCTGATTTTTAGCTAGAGTGACCTCTGGACTCTAACTGCTCTGTCTCCTCCTCTCTCTCTCACGCAATGGACATCTGGAACAGGAACTAATTACAAAGCAGCCGATGATGAGCTGCTGTTTGCATAGCTGTCAGTTCCAAAGGGAAATGACCCTTTCACCTTTTACATGGCCATTTTTCTTATGTGGCTGCAAATTTGGGCACTACTTCAAAAGAGCTTGAGTTAATCATTGTCCAAGCCAGAGCCAGCACGCCCTTTAGTGTGCTGTTGAAGGTGTTTGCTTTCTGCTTTTATTTTAGTGATATGATAAGACTAAAAATTCTGTGTTCCTTTTATTTTTTGTGCTTTAAGATGAAATGTCTATCTCTTTCTTTACCTTCATCCTAGCCTCTGTCTCTAAAGTCAAAGCTCTAATTTTATTAGTGACTCGTACTTTATATATTTTCTTGTATAGATGGACATCTACTAATTCAACAGTTGTCCAAGAATGCCCTGATACTCTTGCCGAATTTGGATACCTGAAAGTCATGTACAGTGTTACGCAATCAGTAGACCTGGGGTTGTGGTGGTCTAGTGGTTAGGACACTCGCCTCTGGACCAAGAGGTTGTGGATTTGAATCCCACCTCCAGCACTGCCATCACTGGGTCCCTTAACCCAAGACCCTGAAATTAGGAAAATGGAAGTTGCTGCTAAATGCTGTAAAGGTCTCTTCAGGCTTGGACATCATCCTTGTGAGCATCAGTTGAAAGAGATTTAATGATTGACCTTCTAGAGGATGTAAACATTTAAATTAAAATAAAGGACAAGCAAATAATCCAGATTAATCACTGGATAAAATGCCTTTGCATATTCATTGCAGTTTAGATACGGCAAGACAAGTTTATTTATATAGTATAGTATGATGTGCCAAGGTCATTCAATGTGCTGTACTGAAATAGAATAAAGTTATTCTATTATATATTCTATCTAATTTCAAAATTATGTCAGCATCTGCTTCTTTGGGACTCCTCAAACAGAGCAGACAGAGTCTACCTCCTCTCTCTCGGGACAGTACTGATCTTGCATTTATCTTCTATAGAAAGTAGCCAATGTTTGTCGATTGGTAAAAACTGTTTGTTGATACTTTTTTAAGTCACAAAGGTGGTCTGAGAAGCCACTCTATCTCAATTTAATTTTAAAGATGCTAAATTGGCAACAGTGGAGAAAACCATTGCCATGTTTTGTTGTGATATATTATATTATATTATATTATATTATATTATATTATATTATATTATATTATATTATATTATATTATATTATAATTATATTATATTATATTTTTAGTCTGCTGTTTTTGTACACTATAAAATCTGAAATATTTAATATTGAGCGAAATATTAAGGCTAGATTCCATTGCTTTATAATTAGTTAAACATCTGCCCTAATGCTAATATGCAAATACTGCTTTCACCATGTCTACATTTGTGACATAAGTTCTTGAATGCTTTCCAAGCATTTATTACATCCAATACCTTAATTATGACTTTGCAAAGAACTTGTGAAGCCACATTTCATTTCGTCCTGCAGTGTAGTGTGGGAATGAATCGAGTGCCCCTGAAAGATAAACTGGTAGCCACAACTTACTCTGTTGTTTACCATGTTTACTTGTCTTATCCTGCCATGCATGCTAGCTACAACCAAAGTACCTAACTTCATTACTTAATTGAAAGTATAAATACCACTAGTCAAATTTTACTCCAATACAATTTAAAGTTGTCCACTCAAATATTTACTTAAGTTAAAGTACTGAAGATTGCTTTAAAAAATACTTAAGTATTAAATGACTTCTTTCTCCACATTGTTGTATTATTGCCACAACACTGCCACAATACCTAATGCCTCTGACTAGCTTGTAGAATCTGTAGAATAAAGAACTGGTAAAATGTTACCAGTCATTAGTTGTTTTTTTAAATTAGTTGTAAGACCACTCATAGGGTACAGGAATGACTTTACCCGACTGATTACTGATAGGATGTCACCTGCGAAAAAAACTGTCACGTTTTAGAAAAGAGGGAGTAACATGCACTTTATCCACAGATTTGAAAGTAATTAGTAACGAGAACCTTGACAGAAATGTAGTGAAGTGAAAAGTACGGTATTTGTCTTTCAAATGTAATGAAGTGAAAGGCATAAGTTTCCAAAAAAATACTACTATGAAGTACAGATACTCAGAAACTGTACTTAAGTACAGTACTCAAATAAATATGCTTTGTTACTGTCCACTTCTGGTTGTACCTCTTTCAGTGCACGCAGAATTGTTACTTTTTTGGGTGATTAGATTAACTGTCTACAGTGATGAGCATTAAGGTCTCAAAATTGCATGTAATGTAATAAAAGAGGCATCATTATTCTGTCTGAATAATTCTTATACTGTGAAGGGTTGCCTCATGGTAGAATAGTCAGATTATAACTAGGAGGTTACATGTTCAAGTCCAGCACTACCAAAAGCACCAGTGTGTCTCAATATGAAGGATATCTTAAGACATCTTTTCTGTTTACCCCATGAGTTTTCATTTCAGCCGTGCTACATGCCCCATTTGCTTTTATGACATCCATATTTCAAGCACTCGTTTAATGCACTCTGTACAGTGCACGTAGTAAGTAGAGGTCTTGAATTTTTTTCCGAAGGGGTGGGAGGGGATTGGAGAGGGGTGGCATGAGGGTGTTGGTGTATCAGCTGGCTCTATCTGGACTTGTCACGCACTAAGGTCTGGCTGCCTGGCTGCAAGCCTCTGACTGATCAAGAACAGGATGTACTGGGGGAACGAGATAAGGTGTTCTGAGGGGGAAAAGTCTGTCCTATGTGCTTCCCTTTACTTTCAGCCACTGGATGGAACTGCTATCCATAAACGCTTCCTCTGTGGTCAAATTAAAAATAGGCGCACAGCCCTGAGCGTGCATTTATTAATGTAGCGTCTTAAAATATGACCCTGATCCACACCCCCTGATGTAATAGTGACTAGAATACAAGGGGCTTTATTCATTACTCAAACAGCTTTATAATTATTCTGTTTATTTTAGTTATTTTTAAGTTTTTTGGGGGTTTTTGAAAATGCAGCACTTGCAGATTATTTCGGGTTCAGTAAATAGTATTACCATGTACAGTATCTGTAACTAGTGTGCCATATAAAATCCATTAACTTTAACACGATTGACTATGTACTGTATATGGTTTCACAAAGCAGTCAAAAGAGCTTTATGAATGTATTAATTTATTAAGTAGAAACAAAAGAAAATATAGTAACAAATTTAACTCTTTGTCTAATTAACAGTGATCTAATGTAGATATATTGATAGAAAGGGCTGCTTTAATTAACATCACTCTCACTAGTAATTCACATATTTATCAGTTTTTGCAATAGGTCTTGGTCACTGCAAGATCTTATACCTCAGGCAGTAAGTATACTAGAGTAGAAGCGACTCCTCATATTCTGGTCAGAAATTGAAAAGTTCAAGCAAGCTTTTAACCAAAGCAAACCTATTTCCTGACTCTGAGAATGTTATATTCCAAAAGCAAATTTATTGAGATCATTGACAAAATTAAGAAAGTTTAAAATCTTATTGCATGCCTAAATGATCTAATTCATTCTCAAAGTAAAGCAACTAGACAATGTAAGGCTCTGTGTGACTGACTTGTTTTATGCAATTGTCGAAATAAATCCACAAAGGCTGTTGTAAGTGCAAAAAGCAAACTTTTCAGCCAATATCTTTATGTACCTAAGAATAACAAGTAGCATCTGGGTGACAGCACTAAACAAATCATCCCACTTTGTTTCCAGTGTCTGCCCTTAAAAATGGAGGGATCATAACATGCAACTTATTGTGAATGTGTTCAACAATAATTTTAATAATCATTAAAATTCAGATATAGGATAAAGCTAAAGACCAGCTAGATCTGTCCTTTAAGCTACCGTTAAGCTTTAGCCTCTGCATGTAGTTTTTCCACACTTTCTAATGCAGCCTGATTATCCTCAGTAGGCTCCAGGACCAGAGGGAGTACAGGGATTTACAAAATAAGGTTCATCCCGCCTTGCAACAACTACTTTCTACATGTTTCTACATTCTACATGTTTTATTGTTCAAAGGTGAATGAAGAGACCACTTTATATAATTGTTTTAGAAAGCTTGTTTATTGAACATTTTATCCATGTTAAAGGCAAGAAATGGCTTTTAAATGAAACATGATTTCATTGCTGTATAGAATGTGGATGTGAATAACATCACAAATATCAAGTGTTAGGTGGCATCAACATACATTTGAATCTCACAAAAATCAGGAAATTGTGAAAATGACTCAGCTTAGAAAAACAGAACATTTTCTCACAAACAATTTAACTGACGAGAATATGTAGATTTTCAGCGAATAAAAAGTTAGGTACAAGATTGTAATGTACAAGTCAAATGTGCAAGCAAATCAAACTGACAGTAGTAATATATAAAAGCAAGGTACATTTCTGGAATATGACTTTGTCAGTTTGCATCACAAAGCCTTTTCATTTGATGAATGCCACTGCTATTAGACTATCTTATTCAAACGGTAGTGGTCTGAATAACTTTAACTTGTCTCATATAAAAATAACATCTGGATTTTTCGAAAGAAATGTACATAGGAAATCAGTGCAGAAATCAATAGCATAATATCTGGATGGAGGAGTTGTAATACCTCCCATAAGTAAAGTGAATAGATGTGTGAATAATTTATCAGTGCTCACAAAATCTGAAAAATCTTAAAATCCTGTTAATATAGTCTAAAATCATAACACAAAACAGCTATGAATCAAAATGTTCTGCCTGAGTATATTCAGTTTATAAATATATTAATATATTCTTATACACATACAGTAAGCTTGGCCTGAAGGCACAGGTGTGTGCATTTAATGATTTTCTTCAGTGTTGTTTCTGAGTACTTTTTGTCACCTTCATTTTGCATAAAGTACTCCCTTCCCAGTTTTCAACTTGAGGAGGAACCACTGTCCACAGAATGATCTCCTGTGTTCTGGACTCTTTCATCTGACAGTTCCGAATCATCACGAAGATTGACACCTATTTTGAAGGGACTGGGCTTGAGGGTCAACCCATACTGGTAGTCCATAGTGGGTCGTCTCTCCACTGTAAATTCACACTGGTGTGCCAGGATTGATGTAAAGAGAAAAAGCTGCATTTTTGACAGCTCCTCACCTATACACCTCCGCTTCCCCATGGAGAAGATCACCACGTTGCTGGTTAAGTCTTTATTGAGAGCACCATGCTCATCCAAAAAACGCAACGGGTTGAAGATCTCAGGCCGATCCCACTTGGCCGGGTCGTGGTTGAGAGACCACTGGTTGATGAACACAATGGTGCCTTTAGGGATGTGATGTCCATTGATGGAGGTGTCTTTGGTTGTGGAGTGAGGGATTGTCACCGGCACAAAAGAGGTGAATCGCATCACCTCATAGATAAACGCCATGATGTATGGGAGATGAGGCTGGTCTTGGATAGTAGGCAGGCGGTTTCTGTCCACAACTTTGTCCACTTCTTCTTGAACTCTCTTCTGAGTGTCTGGATACCTATAGCAACAGATAAAAACAGTTGTATGCATATTAGGGTGTTGGCTACCAATAGTATATGGGTATAAAATGTATAAATCAGATTTTTAAAGATCGATGCTTGCTCCTTATGATATCTCACTATTTGTATATCTGAATACATACACAGAAAGCTTATGGGTTCATAGTTGGTTTTTAGCTCCAGCACTAGCATTGTACATTTAAGCAAGACATTTAGCGCAAAACCTCCCTTGGGCAGAAATGTAAAATGCTGTGAATACAGTAAGCACTGTTAAATACTTATGAGAAACATTTCTTAATAAAGAAACTTTGCATTACACATTGTATTTTGTGTCTTGAGAATTAGTATTGGCATCTATGTTTGCACATTACAATAAATCATTATACCCATTGTCTCTTTTTATTAGCAAATATAAATAAATGAGATGGAATTCGAGACTATTGCACAGTACTGTATCTAAAGTGTATGAAAATCACGTATGTTGTGTGCGTAAAACTTGTTAGTTGTGTGAATTGAATGTATGATTGGGTAGGTCTGATTTCACTGTTCCCCTGGTGATGTTTAGGTGGCCTGCTCTCGTTACTGCTGACTAAAGCTACTGCTCATTACGTAACATGGGTATGTGGAGCTTTGAGCACCAGTAATCAACATTTCAGTTCATTTCACAGGGTCGTCATATGGCCCAACTCATGCGCAAAAGCTCTTTCATCTCCCAGACAGCAGCTCATCCATCAGCGTTTTTCAAACGTTGTAATGTTAGGTCAGAGTGCCAGGTTTGGCACTAATCAGTTGTAGGATAGCATCCAGCTAAATTCTCCAGTTTATATGTTTTGTCTACTTTTATATCACATAAATGATAATCCTTGAATGAACAAGTAAACTGATAGCCAAACAGGAGCCGACTCTCTTGATTCATTTAATTAATCCGAGTCAGAGTCGATTCGGACGAAGCATCACTACGGTACGCGCGTTTAGGAACATTAAATACAGAGCGTCTGTATAGAGCATATTGCAGTATATTTGTGCTCGTGTCAGACATTTTATTAATAATAGTTTAAAAGGGCTTAAAACCCACAAATTTGCACTTTTTAACGCTTGCATACTGGCGTTGTTCGTGCATAAAAGTTTTGGCCTCTTTGGACAGTAATGAACGGTAATTCTTTATCATAATCTATGCTATTGAAAAATAAAACTACCCAAAATTGGTTGATTGAAAATGTGTCATCCAATAACGCTTATTTATTTATTTATTCATTCATTTATGTTAAATTGCCTGGTGCGGCAAAATCTGAAGAACTATTTTCAAAAAAAAAATCTCCATAATGCAAATACAGCAAAGTACCATTTCGGAACCACAATGGGTTGTTTGTTGAAATGTAGAAACCATGTAGCCAAATCAAGGGGTCATTCATCAGCCTCTATTTTATAAATTGTGCTATGATCCAAATATATTTTTTATTTTTTTTAATTACCTGACGAGTACGAGTATAATCCACTGCAGCGCAGTGGACAGTGTGTCCTGACTGGCTCCAAAAATATCATTAATGGTGGGAGGCACGTCCTCCTTGTCCAGAAGGACTCCTGTAGCCCCGGTCAGCCCCTTATCCAGCGCGATTATGAAGGCATCGGTCATATCCCGAACGAAGCTCGACTCGATGGTCTTGCGGTGCTCCGCGACTTTGTTTAGAATAAAGTCGTAAAACTCGACGTTTAGCTCTTTAAACTGTCCAAACAGCGTTTTGATGGGGTTTGGGAAGTACTGAAGCCAGGGCATCACATCCACTATGCTGCCAGCACCGACCGTCTGGGTGAATTTGTCATTTCTTCCCACCACCTGCTGGAACTCTGCGTCTTGGTACGAGTAACGATTGCCGAAGCAAACAGCGCTGATTATGTTGGCGGTGGAAACCACCAGGTACTTGTGAGGCTCGAAGAACTCCATCTTCTGTGTTTTGCGCAAAAACAGATGGATGAGCTCCTTGATTTCGCCCGCCACGTGGTTCTCGAACGCCTGCTTGGTGTGGATGTTGCTGGTGGAGAAGTTGCGCACTGTGGTTTGCGCCACTTTGCGGTGCATCCTCCAGCGCTCATTGTAATTGCCGAACGCCATGCTCCTGCCCCCCGACACGATGCTAAACGAGGTAAAATCTGGTCGCCCGGCGAAGTCTACGGCTTTTTTCACCAGCGCCTCTCGGATCGCGTCTCCGCTCAGCACCACGACCAGTTTGTTCCCCAGTTTGATCCGAAACACATCGCCGTATTTTTCTGCCATGCGGGAGAAGTAGATGTGCGGCGTGTTGCCGAGTTGCGCCGCGTTTCCCACCAGCGGCCACGGAAACGGTCCCGGTAAAGTCGATAAAGCCACGCTGCGCAGGAGACGCGACAAAAAATGCACGAAGAGCAAGAAAGTCACGGAGATGAATAAAATATGCCGCGTTGACAGCTGGTCGAAGCCCACTATTACCTCTCGTAAATTCATTCTGGGATCTACACATGAAAGATAAAAATGATTTTTGCATCAAAAAACATACACACTTCATCTTCAAGTTTCCAAATCCTTTAAAATAACCGCTATAATAATTTTCTTACCTGCCTTGCAGTTATTAAATAAGAGAAATCACGGTGTTAAAAGTCTGCACCAGACGCACTATTTGCAAAAGAAAGTTTGCAGCATCGACAAGTTGTGAAACATTAAAAAAAACATTGTGTCAAGTGTTTTGTTGAACATGTCTACGTCCATTCTGTTTCTCCTGTTCAGCTGAAAACGTGGTTAAATCGAGACTCCAGAGCGGCGGCTTTGTTAAGATGCCGTTGTGAATCCAGAGAGACGCCGCAGCTCAAACAGGTTCATAATAAGATATAACAGACTGGAAAATACCACCGCAATTCTGATACATATAGGGTTTCACTCCCCTCCCCTCCCTCCCTCCCTCTCTCTCTCTCTCTCTCTCTCTCTCTCTCCCTCTCTCTCTTTCACATACACACACACCGCTGAGAAACACGCGAGAGGTAAAGTGTGTGTGTGTGTGTGTTGTGTAAATGTTTTTCTCTCCTGCCTCCCGCAGGTAATGCGGCATCAGCAACACAATCCACGGTAAGTTCAGATGTGACAACGCTCATCCATCCAGAACAACAGTTCCTCAGAATACAGCAGTACAATTACTCTGTAACGTGTAATGTTGAAATACCGTGCAATATTTCTGCTGTTTCTAATCTTTCTTTGCTTTGTTTTCTCTTACACACGTCCAGTATATGTACGGGCGGATCAGGTGTGCGTGTGTTGTGTATGTGTCTGCGTTTTACGAGTAGGTTGCGGAGCGGTTGAGGACCTAATCGTCTACTAAAATTTTGCATTAATGGCCTGCCATCAAATGGATTTTTGTTAATACAAAGCTTCCAGACTTTATTTTTTAAATGTCAGCAGATTTGCTTTTTGTTTACTGAGGTTAAGATTAGGATAAGGTGTAGTTTAGATTAAGTAATTATATGGTTATTTAGATCAAGTAATTAAGACGCAGTGTGTGGGGGGTGGGGGGAGTATGTGTGTTAGTGTGTGTGTGTGGGTGGGTGGGTGACTGTGTGTGTGTGTGTGGTGCAAATGTTTGTCTCTCCTGCCTCTCGCGGGTGAAGCGGCATCAGCAACTCGGTTATTCAGGCTTAACAGTGTACTTATGTAATAACTAAGTTGATGTTTTTAGTGTATTTTAAAACGTCGTACATTATTAAATTGCTTGTATTATGTTACGTCGATTCATCTCGCTTTGTAACTGGTGTGGAATGTGAAGATTCTTTGGGAAAATAACCAATGCACTTTAAAGAATATTCATAACATTTCTGTGTCATTATTTCAGTGAAGGGTTTTGTGCCTTTAAGAAAAAAAAAGAAATTGAGGATAAATTATCAGAATTCTTTGAAAGATTTTGAATTGTTGATGCCTGACATTCCTATACATTGACTATATAAACAACTTCGTGCATGACTTTTAACTCACGGCTTTTTAATCCGCGGCTTCTCAACAGAAGATATTTAAATTGACATAACTGTCTACCCATCTAGATAACATTAAAGTAAATTGTGTAATACAGTCATGCAATTATCTTTTCGTACAGTATACAGCCTGATCACATTAATATTAGTAATATTATTATTATTAATGTGTATTAATATGTATATTATTATTATTAATGTGTGTATTATTATTATATTTTGCTACTAAGTGTGTGTAAATGTGAGACATTTCATACTTTGCGACATTAACTAATAAATAAGAACGTTAAATACGATTCATTATATTTAAAAAGCCCTCATAAATTTCATAATGATGTGATCTGAATGAATACTTTAAATCTTTGGTAATGCGTTAAACAGAGCAAACTGTAGGGTGAAATTTCTCTGGGACAGGATGTACCTAAAAACAAAAATGTTCGTTCTTCTTTCTACCACTAGGAGGAAACCACTGATTTCTGTGCAGAAATGCCCGATATTGCCCAAATTTAATAGTGAGTCGCCTACAACACACTAAAATAAGTTTGATCTTACTCAACACGTCTTTAGAGTCCACATTAATTATTATTGTTAAATTATTAAAATAACTTCAACATTTGGAACTTATAAAAAACGATTTTCTGTTAAAATGCTCTGAAGGTATATGAGAATGTTTTGCTGTGAACAAACTGTTGTTATAATAAATTGTGGTTGTAAACCAGACGTGACAAATCTCAATACGTCAGAAATCAGATAATAGAAATCTAATAGTCTAATAATTTATGGAGACTCTAAAGTCACATTCAGAAAATAACTCAGTATTATTAACTCTACCGACTCTAAACAAGGATTTGTTGAGTTTTTCATGTGTATAGAACAACCTGCGCCTAGGGGTAAATAAATGTGCGCTGCTCCAGCACTGGAGCGTTTAGACTCGACATTGTTCAGTACCACGGACAGCGGTGACGCAGAACACACACCATAACCAGCAGCGCCGTACAAAGTCTTCTAAAATAACACAGTACAACTTTTGTGATTAGTAATTTCAAACTCAATAATGGAATATATAGTACTCTTAGTTATCATACATTTTGAACAATGAATTTTTAGAGGGGAGTTATTTTTGTAAACTTTATTTGAATTTAATAAATTAATCAATTAAGTGCGTGAAAATTGCATAAATTACGTGTTCTATTTATCACTGCATTCACAGTGAATTTATTCCATATTAATTTTAAAATATGTGATATATGTTCACTTTTATAGCCGAAAAATCATAGATCAATTGTATATTTTACTTAAATAATCGATTTTGCCGTAGACATTTTTAATTTTTGTTTTTATTTTTTACGATGTATTTGGGGAAAAGTGTGAGGCTTTAGCGTTTGAACGACCTCATCAAAAAGCTACATGTATTTATTTATCTTTTATTTATGACGATGTATTTCTGCTCTAAATTATTTTTGTTTAATTTTATGAATCACAAATCGAATAGAGCAGGAATAATAAATGCAGAACATAATTGCCCTCAGTAATTAGTGTTTATCTATCTTTTATAAAGTTGTGAAATTAATGCACTTATTTTTTGTCTTCTATTATTGTTTTCTTATTAAAAATGGAGCTATGCATGAAACTAGATTACTCATCTAAACTGTTTAATCCTAAATTTTTTAATGATCTACTTGAGCATGAACATGTACTGCTGTTTGTTATTAAAAGTCAATATTCAACCTGTTGATACATGCCAAATTCCTGAAATTGATCTAGTTCTCATTTTCACGGCACGGGCATGCAATGGCTTAACCTAACTTAGCTTTGGAGGACACTGCTACATTTTTCACATATTTGCTCTGTCACGTGAGTTTGTCACGTAATAAAGTATCAGCAGAGGATAATATTGCTTTTGCTCATTTTAGTGTCTGCTCTGACTGTGCTACATCACCATTCAGCAGGGCTGGAGTTTTTTTAAAAGTTAATACTTAGCTGTGAAAGTTATAAAGCAGTGCCCTCTCATGCTCTGTCACTTCTGTATGTGTATTTTTTGTGTCTATTGTATTTGGTATTCATAGTGAATTTTTGAGTTTGCTTAGATAGAAAGAAAGTGGGGGTATTGTTTTCCTGCTTATGAACACAGTCTGTTTGTATATGTAGACACTGCACATGTTACATAATTTAACCACTTTATTTTCAGCCAAGTAAGTCATCACAGGTGTTTCTAGAATTGTGTTGCATCACCTCAGGCTGGAAGGGTGGAGAGACCACACACTTACCAAAACCCACACGTCAAGGTCCTTATCTCACAATGAATACAGACAGATACATACGCTCATACAATTCGTAACATTTCAAGTTCATTAGCTGGTCAGTCTCAGTTAATAATAAGAAAGAAGAAGGAGAAAAAGAAGAAGAATAAGCAATAATAATAATAATAATAATAATAATAATAATAATAATAATAATAATAATAATAATAATAATAATAATAATAATAATAATTGGTAGTAGTAGTAGTAGTATTGAAACGTATTGAATATGTGTGTGTGTTTAATTTTCTATGTTTGGCAGTACACATACTCTATCAGTGCTAATGTTTTCCCAATTAATAAACTCAGACACATGTCTAACACTTCATCACGAACTACAGGAAGATGACTTGACCAATGATTTTCCAGGAATAATGTGCTGTCTGCATTCCTCTGCAATTATAGAAGCAACCTCAAGAACAAACTGCCTAGATGCGTCCATTTCTTTATAACACAGTCTGTGAACATTCTCTGATACTATCCTAATAAACACTTAATTTTGACAGTTATTTGCTATTCATTTAATTTTGTTTTTATTATGAGCCATATAAACATATTTGAAGCGTGAACTCATATTCCTTACCTTAAATTTATAAATATTAAATTCCTTGATCAAAATAATAAATCCAGTAGTTAATTTCCATTTCATAAAAGATTCTCTTGCGCATAGCAGAATACCTAATTTCAATACCATATGTCTTTTGAACTATTTTAAACTATACTACTGTTGATAGCTTACATTAAAATTATTCCATTGAAATTAAAAACACTATAACAGCAACAAATTTAAGAATTCAATTTAAGGTTACAATTGACGCTGTTTGGTCTGATATACTGCTGCTTTCCTTTAATTGTCATGAGTGTGTTTTGTGCTTTGTGAAGCCATTTGTCACAATTTCTCCTGAAAATAAACATTTCAACATATGTGCAAACCTTCTGGTTATTACCATAATATATTATATTATATATAAATAGCATATTATATATACAGGGGAAAGTTCTAGTTTCCATTATGAATTAGTCGATTTTATTTGAATTTAATTATTCAACCAGTAAGGTCCATAATGAAATATTCTAATAAAGTATAAAGTGAAACCTTCAAAAACAAATCACAGTATTTTGGAACATATTTAATTAAATACTTCAGTAATTAATCAACTACAGTTAAAGAATCTCACTGTTAATTTCTTAAATAATTCATTTTAAATTAAATTCATCAGACATGTAAAGTGAGTTTTAACCCTGGTATATGGGGAAATATTTAAGGAAGCAATAGGATGACAATAGGAAGAGTCTGCTTTGAAAGTTCAAGAGTGCTGAAAGAGGGAGAGAAGTGAAGGAACACAGCAACAGCCTAAGGGAGAAAAGGGAGGCCTCTCCCTTTGACTGTAAACTACTGACCCACACTCAGGTAGGCTTACACACCCACACAAATGCACACATGCACAAACTCAGCACTTTTCAAATATCCGGAACTGTGAGCTTTGTCAGTGTGTTATTGCATGATTGATACAGAAGCAGGTCCATTCTCCCATTTCCAGAGCAAATTTATTGAGTTAAACTTTTTTATTGTACTACTTTTACCCTGCAGGCATGAATGCACCATTAGACTAATTTAAACTTATTAAGGCAAGAGGACATGCACTTTTTCAAGGAGGTATGCCCCAAAGACTTTTTCTGAACTGGAGCTCTGAGCCTTTGGTGGAAATAGACACAAAGCAGTAGTTGGCCGTGGGGCATTCAAGCTGCATTCACCAGTCACGCAAAAGCACTTCATCATATGGGTGACTTCAGATAAATGCTGTCGAAACCCTCAGAGCTCACTTTCCTTTTTAGCGTGCACGACTGACAAGTGCACCACACACACACCCACACACACCAACCCTAGCAGGCTTTAGACAAGTCTGTCCTTACAGGGGAAGTGTCTCATAGCATTTAGAAAGATTAACATTGTTCTATGTAAAAACTTTTTTTTCACAATCTCACAATTTATGACCTTATGTCTGAATTGTTACTTAAGTTATATAAATTCTTTGATTATTTGAAAATTTAAGCCCTTTGAGGAAATGTTTGAGAGGATAAGAGCAAATGTAAAGTTATAAGTGCAAATCTTTTTTTTTTTAAATCAAAAAATAAAAATCTTTAAATTGTTACTTTATTCTTGGCTTATCTTAATTTTGTACTTCATCTTATTGCTGAATATCCTCTTAGACATTTCCTCTTTATCTTGCATTCACAGTTTCACTTTGTTCCCAACTGCATAGAATCATTAACAAAACTAGGATTTGATAAACTCAACGCATCCTTGAGAGTCCACGTTTACATGGAAAGCTTAAAGCCTGCAATATGAGATGTTCTCACCCACATATGAGTCACAGAGTCCAGCACAGCACCAAATCCCTGTCTCTTAGAACAGACCCACTCACCCCTTTCTCCCTCATTATGGCAGAATAAAGCCTGGCTCAAATGTCAGTTTGTTCCATTACAGCCTGTCTTTACCCCCAAAATGTCCCAGAAAATAATGATAATAGTTAAAACTCCCAATGCTAATGAGTAGTTCAAGTATCCTAATGACCTTGTGGATTAACTGCCAATTGAGGTACCTCTGTCAGGCCATTCTCTCTTTTTTTCTTGTCTGGCCAACTGTTGCAGAGGCCCTTGCCAAAGCGTAGTCAGTAGCCCATGTAGGCGTCTCCCTCCTTTTGACACTAAGAGGGCATTTTTCCCCCGGAATTTTGAACTGGCGTCCATGCAGGAGTTCCTGTCTCCTTTTTTTCGGGGAGGGAAACCTTTGTGAAAAGACAGAGAATTTGGAAAGAATGGGAGCACAGATGTATGGTGCTACGTGATCTATCGCATGAGTGCGCCTTCAGTTGAGAGCACCATTTTCCCATCATGTGCACTTTTTCCCATCTAACAACTTTGCTGCCATTGTGGCCCGTGAACATTGGGTCAGTGGTTTAAAGGAAAGAATAATAAGGCCATACAATAACAGAAGGAAATGGGTTGAAAATCCTGGTCCAGCATCCTGGTCTGTTAATAAAGGTCGGGAAGGAGAAATGATGTTTCTGAATTTTGGTCAGTTATCAAGGTAAATTTAATATGGCAATATATATATATATATATATATATATATATATATATATATACTATATATATATATTCCAAAACACTCAGTAACCTTAAAATGAGACATATTACACTCTAAAATGGCATTGAAGTCCAGGTCATTAAAAGCACATGAATATTATTACACTATTATTTTTATTTTATTATTATTTTTATTAAGACTTTAGAAGAAAACGGCTAGAGGCAAAACTCTATATATCAAAGATTAGCTCACATTATTTGGAAGATTCTGTTTATATTCTGTCAAACCAAGGTGTTACATTGTTCTTTTTATTGTAAAATGACAACAGTCACTACAAATTACACATTGTCCAAAATGATTAACTCCCCCTTTTCATTAAGACCATTTCTGAACTCACATCGCTTCCATAAATTCCACTTGCTTGTTGAATTTCTTCCCAAAACCACAGGGAACCAACTTTGTCTTTGAGTTCAGTCAACACCTACTGTTTACCCAGCCCCCCTGCTTAGAGGTCAAAGGTCACTCAAAGCTGAAAGGGAAGTGCTGTCCTTCCCCAGTCTGCAACCTGCTGCGGTGTTTTCACAGGCAGGTAATGATGATTGATAGCCATGCATGAGTGACAGCAGGCTGCATTGGAGCTAGTCACGCAAGGTTTGTACAACGGGAATGTTTACAGCAGGAAACGTTCAATGCTGCGATTTCTTTTCTTTTTATACTTCTTTTCCAGGGCTAAATAAAGTATCCAGTAGAATGATGTCACTGAGTAATCAGCCAAGTTATTGATCACCTCTGAGTTGCATCACTTACGATACCGGGTGGGATCAGATGATGAATTAACACCATTAACCGCTAGATTGAATCTGTCATCCAGTTCATCTCGTTAATTCATTTGATCAAGACTAAGTCAAGTGTACTTAATTGAAAATTAAGTAGCCTTATACTTAATTAGGTCTGTTTACACAGCAACAAAAACCTCCCGCGTTGTATTTTTTAGACTTATGCCTTATACAACACAAAGCCATCCTAGAACCACAAGGTTTCTACTCACACTGAACATGTGGGATGATAGTTTGTTCCTGTCTACAACCAAATTCAGAGAACACATTGACAACACTGAGATGAAATTTAAGTTTGATGCAGATGAATGTCAGATTTGCAAATATCAAATATCAAATCTACCATGTGCTATACAGACAGCAAAATGGAGAAAACATAATGGCTTATATAGCCTTTAACCTTTATGCCTTTAACTAAAATTATTATGCAAAATCATCAGTTTGTAAACAGAAAAAAGATGTTTACAGAGAGTTTCTTGTATTGCATTCATATAACATAAAATCATATTTATGTACATAAGTAATTGGTGCTTAAAGTTTACTTACAGGATTTTAAAAGGTAATTTTATGGACTCTCCTCTTTTCGTATATTATTGTCCGCATAACTATTTAGAGGATGTTGCGTGACAAATTGGATGTGCAGGAAGAATGTGGAGAAATCCCCTCTTATTGAGACGGCTAGTCGGTGAAAGTTCCCTACAGCTAATCATTTCTGAGGTGCAGCACGTTCTGAGTGTATTGTTTCACAAAGGAATTTGTATCATTTCCTTTGGGCTTTTTGTTGCTGTTAATATGCCATTCATACTCTATCAGATAAGATCACAGAATCTGGGTATGGGCCTGCGTTTGTGCTGGAACAGAAACAGGTATCACAGACACAAAGTAGCCTTAGTGACCTGATGGCATCAGATGATATTTTAGCTGCAGCTGCTGCTGTTATTGTAATTGTTTCCTTTGCTTTTTGATGTTGACAGTGATGATGGCAATGATAATGTTATCAATTACGTTATGGCAATAATTCTGCAGAATATTTTGTGCATGACATGTTCAACATGATTTTAAGAACATTTGTCATTTCCTTAGTTGACACCTTCTCTATCTAATTTTATGTGACCTTTTAGCGGCAGGTTAATACAATCACAAAGCAAATCTGCAGACACACACGCACGCATGCTTGATAACCCCGAGCCTGGCATGCTCCAAACATTCCCAGCTTTCCCAGTGAAAACAAACCACTTCCTCTCCACCCACATCCCCTTTTCGCCAGGATGATAAATAGATGGCAGTGGGAAGTCTGGCTCCTAAATAAAACACACAGACCCGAGAGGAAGCACAAGTAGAATATGCTGGAGGAGACGCAGGGGAATTTTGGAAGGTCTATGTCCAAATGAGCGTAGCTCAGCAAGTCATTCATCAATACCTAATGAGATTGTGTCTGGCCTGTAGGGGATATCGAGTGACTAGACCCAAAAAAAAAAAGGGTATTTAGTTGCTTTTGGCCGTTGTTGTTAAACCTGCTGTTATCAGACTTCTTGATTAAATGCTTTTGCAGTGGGTTTGGACATTGTTTTAAGACTGAAGAATGAACAGATGCATGAGATAAGGTAGTCTGATAACATGCTTTCTAATTAGATGTCATCTGAATATTTCACTGAGCACATGTTCCTCAGTCTTTTCAGTTACCATGTCCATAATATTCAGTGAAATTTCAGATATACTGCCGCACGAAGATTACGGCACCAGATGATACCTACCACTAATGAGGTTTAGCTTACTGCCCTTTAAAAATCACCCTGTATCCCAAAGATCTGAGAGGAATCTCCAGGTTGGCCTCACACACATAAAGGACAAACAGACAGAGAGACACCAGAGGAGATGAAGTGCTGAAGCTCTCCACATGTTGCCATAACATTGCATGGATGTCACATCTTCAGGGCTTAGGTCACTGAGTAGCTGCCACTTTCCAGGATGGAGCGTAACGTGTGTGAGAAAAGATGGGAAAAGACATATGGAGGTAGGGCTGCAACCCTCACCCCAAACTGTTGCCACTGAATGCCTTTGTGCTGGCTAAGATTATATTGCCATCGTTAGATAGATAGATATTTAGTTATAAGGTGATGTGATGTAATTTTTCCAAACTAAACAAATAGCGAGTGTACACTCATTATTTGTTAAGGTTGGAAAAATTACATCACATCATATTGTAACTAAATTTTTTTAAATAATTTTCTCCAAAATGTAATGAGACCAATTATTTAAAAAATATTATTTTTCAGGTTTAACGGACAATCTTTGCTGTGTAGTGAAACCAATTCCTTATCCATCAGATAATTTCATGTATTATTATTATTATTATTATTATTATTATTATTATTATTATTATTATTATTATTATTATTATTATTATTGTCCTCATTTTTGCTTGAGGAACACCAACAGGAGCCAGATGTACTGTTCATATTTTACACAAACACTGAGGTGGGGTCTATGATCTCAACTTCGGTGTAAAGGGATTGCTGTAGTAAAATGAGGGAAAGATGGAAATATTCCCTCCTATTTTCATTTGCCCTTGTGGAGTTTAGTTCATTCTGACAAAACTCATTTTGATAGGGAAAAGATTATTCACCAGATGGCCTATTAATTACTCACCCCTTTTTGTGTATGTCAGAATACTTCACAACGTCATTTACACTACAAGAGACTATTAAAAACAGACGTGGTTAGGTAACTGAATCACACAAATATAAAAATGTCCCCATTTTCACAGAAAAAAGGGAAGAAAAAAGTCAGCAGTGGACCATTACCACATTGTTTCAGGCTTTTTATAAACAGCAAGGCCACAAAAAGAACTATGCTCTGATAATTCCAATAGATCTCTAATTAGATTTATAATTTGTTTTGTCAGGGTGTGGGGGTTGTACCCCTGCTTGCTCTATTCTCAATGGGAGGCTAGAGAAACATGGCTGCCCCTTAACGGGGCCACCAGCATGGAGAGAGCGACCCTCATTCACCCTGTTACAAGCTCCAAATACATTCTTACCCTTTCAAATAATCTTTATTAACTAACACCATTCTAACAAAATTATAAACTATATTCTAACAATTATATAAACTATTTTGTACAACATTTGACACCCAAGAAAAAATTAGGAGACTTTAAAGTATTAAACAGTGAAACTGTTAAAAGAACTTTTGTGGTTTTGAAAGAACGGTCAATTTCGTTATTTGGACTGTGCTAGACTAAATGCCAGGCCTCATTCACCAAGTTAAATTTGCCTAAGAAACTTAAAGTTTATTAGTACTATCGTACACAACTACAGAATTGATGAAAAACCAATAACCTAATGCTTTGCGCAAACGTGCATGCAAATAAGTTTGCAAGAGAGTGCTCTTCAGCGGTTGTAGATTCTGTTCTAAACGAGGAACAAATCTTAAATACGGAAAAGGTTAATCAGAAAGAAAGAAAGAAAGAAAGAAAGAAAGAAAGAAAGAAAGAAAGAAAGAAAGAAAGAACGACCAGAATCGTAAGTAGGTTTTAAGAACATTTTTGATGAATGAGGCAGATTGTTTGTCTGTTGTTTTGGTTTCCAATATTGTGACCACATTCCAACTGCCAATGTTAATACCAACGCATCATTATTCATCATTATGAATAATGAAAGGTCAATTATTTTCTAATCTTAAAATAATTCCCAGCTTCTCTCTTGTGTTCAGTCAGTAAGAGCAGGGCATGAGGTAGAAGGGTAAGAGAGATTTGAGTCCCAGGTCACTTCGTTCCTTGGTGCCTGTTGCCAGGGTGCTATTTGGTTGCTGTTTTCTGTGGGGAAGGGCTGAAACAGCGAGGTGCTACCATGGCTGTGGTATTCCTGTGTGGTGAGCTGAGGGGATCGACTGTCACTCCGGATTAACTCCGGCTCACGGAGCTTTGATGTGCGATGACAGAACAATCTTAGCCCTGCTAGCGCTGTTGGCCTTGGCTCACGACAGTTCGTTTGTTTTCCGAGCGGTTGTGTGAATACATGCCAGTGTGTGTGTTTGTGGACTGCGTTTGGAATTAGTTTGTCTACACGTATCCACTTTGCAATTTGTTAGAGTCTTCTGTATCTTAACCTATTATCTGAAGGTTTGAATATAGCAGTGGAGAGAGAGAGTGAGGGGCAGCACGGTGGTGCAGTGGTTAGCGCTGCCGCCTCACAGCGAGAAGGTCCTGGGTTCAAACCCCGGGGAGAGCCGTCGGGCCCCTCTGTACTTGGGCCCCTCTGAGTTTGCATGCTCTCCCCATGTTCACGTGGGTTTCCTCCGGAGGCTCCAGTTTCCTCCCACTGTCCAAAGGCATGCACTATAGGTTAATTGGCAAATCTAAATTGGCCCCGTAAGGTGTGAATGGGGGTGTGACTGTATGAGTGTGTGTGCCCTGCGGTGTGTTGGCGCCTGCTCAGGGTTGTTCACCGCCTTGCGCCCGTAAGCTCCCGGGATAGGTCCCCGGACTCCCACGACCCCAGTTGGGATTAAGGGGTTTGGATAATGAATGAGTGAATGAATGAGAGAGAGAGTGGGAGAGTGAGAGAGGAGTCATCAGAGGAGGTTGGTGTTTGAAGGAGATTGGTGAGAAGAAGAGGAAAGTAGGGAAACGGAAGAACAAAAACATATGAGATGTTTTTCCAAAAATGTACATGTTCTCATCCACTGACTGGCAGAGACTTAAGGAAAGTTGATAAATAACTATGATAAGATAATACAACGTTCAGAGATTGGATGGTAATGTAGTTATATACGTGTTAAAATTAATATGTAAGTGAACACGAATGTTCAAACAAGGAGACCTAATGAGCCCCGGAACGTCCAATCACATTACTCCTGGTTATATATATAAGCAGTAAATCTGGCTCCTTTGCCTTCCTGCCTGGTCTCCCAGCCAGATCTGCCGACCAAGCGACGGGCTTCCTCCAAAACTTATCACATACACACTAAAGACAGTTTGTTTTGCCAAATAAATAATTGTAAATCTAAACTGGATGGTGTCCTTGGTTGAAATATAAATTGTAAAGTGGGTACGTGTGGACAAATTAATTCCAAACACAGTCCACACGCACCATAGCTTGTATTCACACAACCGCTCAGAAAACAAAACTAAGAAATAGAATGAAATTTCTGTTTTGTTCTGAAAGTGAGTTATGCATCACAATAAATATTTTTGTGGGTGCACCTTCTTTTTGACAGAGTCCACCAGTTAGAATTATGAGTTCTGACAGTCAGTGATCTTGTGCGTCTTTTTTGAGCAATAGTGGGAAAACTGTTTTAAGACAAATAGATATATGGAGAAGCTAAACTGGTTAAACACCACTTATGCTGTTACACAAAATTAAGATTTATGTTTTTCTTCCTTCTTTTTCATCATGTCTTTCACATCAAGTGGTGTTCAATAGTTAAAAACACCAGTACACCACTAATGCTTTTATTCTGAATGCTTATTTAATACAAAAGTTTTAATTACAAACTGTATCATAAGCACAACAATTTGTATGAAAAGTTCACTCAAGGATTTCAAGAATTTATTAATAGCTTTTAAGTATTTTATTTAATTTATCCCAATTTGTACCTGTTCCACATCTGCACAGGCATTGCTTTTTGTATTTCTCTTCTAGAAGTGTGCTTCTTCTTGTATGACGCATATCATAACATTATAACTGTTCATTTATTCAGATAAATAAACAAGCATAGTTAAATGTGTCTTCAGATGTTGAACCATGTTATTTGTAATTATACACATTACACACAAGTAAAGTATATATAGTAAGAATAACAGTAGGATGTTCAGGGATTCATAACGCTGTAATAAGAAAGATTTATGAATGACATGAGCCCATCTCTTGTTTCCATTGATAAACATCAATGGAGTGTGTGTGTGTGTGTGTGTGTACAATGGTTTCATGTGTTGTGGGGACCTTTTTGGGCCGTTTTGTCCCCTAAAATCACTATTATTTGTTTTTTGGGCTTTGTGGAGACATTCGAGAGGTCCCCATGAGGAGAAATGACTTTATAGAAAATGTGCATGTTTAATTTGAGAAACTAAAGAGCTAAAAGATGTGCATTTGGTTGCTAAGGTTAAGGTTAGGGTTAGGATTAGCTGTAGAATTATATACATCTAGTCATTATGGGAGTCTATGGAATGTCCCACAGAAATAGTTGTACAAGTTTGTTTGTGTGTGTGTGTGTGTCTGTGACAAATGGGGAATTATGTGTAGGTCTGCTGCATTCTTGGTAGTTTACACTACCTGGTAATGGAATATGTGTCAGTGTGAATGGAGCATGCCAAACTGGCTTGGTCAGGTGGAGAGGAAGAGACATGCCAATTCTCTGTAATCTTTCCTCTCTCGCACGCATACCCGTACACCTCCCCCACTGTCCCTGCACAACCTCCAAACTCTATCACGCATCATCCACACATCTTCCAGTCGTGCATCAATACTCTTGTATTAATAGCACCTCTGGAATCAATTATATTACATATTATATATATATCAAACATGACTTTGAGATCCCTGGAGTGAAGTGATGTGTGTTATTGTAATCTAGATCATACAACAAACAAATTGTGCACTCCAAAGACACATCATTCCATCATTATGGCACGTCCTATTCTTCATTTCTAAATATTCAAAAGTTAGTCACTTTGTACCAACTTTAAATAAATTATTAAATAAATTATTTTCATTTTAATGATGAATCACCACTGGCACAGAAAGTTAGTTCCAGACTAGACTCAAACCAAAATGTTGAAACCAACCCTACACTTTTTCCCATATTTTCTGTGTAGACAGAGCATTTGGATAGCGGATGTATTGTTTTATATGCTGTTGACTGACACATTTACAAGCACTCATAAAGTTATCATATTTCACGTGAAGTGTGGTCTCATAAAATGGATTTACAACTCATCTAGCAGTGACCCACTGTCAGAAAATATACAGTATTATGTAATATCTTACAGGTATAGCATTACATTCAAGTTACATAATACTTTACGTAACTTATATTCATGTAATTTTATGATTACTACTATTGTATTGAGATATTTTTACATGTACTACATGTATATATTTCATTAATGATGCCTGTGCAAAGCTTGCAAATGTTTTTTGTACATGCACTTGTCTTAGAAAAAAAAATCATTGCCCTCTGTTAATCTTGTTTATTCAGAAGATAAGGATGTATTCCTAGAACTGCATAATAAATGATACAGAGTCAGCCATGCCGTACTGCCTTACAGCTTTGTTGTGGTTTCTTTGTCAGTGGACATGTACAGTGTGTAAGATGAGCCTCTGTGCACTTATTGTTGCTGCACGGCACTCGTACGGGACCGGCTCCACCCCAGCTGCACCCTGTTTCACTGTCTTCTCACGAAATACCCATGGCAGGGAGGGAGGAAGGGAAGGAGGGAGTGATGTGTCGGAAGAAAGACAAAGGGTGGAGAGGAAGGAGTACTTTGTTGCAGTTCTTTTATCGTTGTGCCTGTGGGTAGTTCTGTCTAGAATAGTAGTGTGTGGCTGCAAACCAGGACAGTTCAGAACAGAGATTTTCTCTGGTTAAAATCACCTGATTAACTTCATCAGCTAGTTATTACATTATTTGGTTTATTAGAGCAGAAAATCACCTTTAAGAGACTTCCAGGGCCATCATTATTCACCCAAACCTGTAAAGTTTGATAAGGCGTCTGATGGTCGTTATGAATGGTTTCAGCAATCAAGATAATGAATGTGCATGAAGGTAAAATTATGCATAATAAACCTTATTTATATAGCACTTTTTAATGACAAATAAAAATACAAAAATGACTAAAAACGAGTAAATACAGAACAAGGCTGAAAAGGGAAAACAAAAATGATACATGACTAGAGAAAATATAAATAACAGACCCACTATACCATCTTTTAAACCAGAATGAAGTAGAAGCAAAAAATGTAATTTCCCTTATGACAGTGGGTTCAATGATAAAGATTTTTACAGCTCAGAAACAAATATTTATTTTGCACTAGGTTGTATAGTTTGTTTTAGTTTGACCTTTACTTGTGCCCCAAAGCAAATATTTTCCCACTTCAGAGTGCATATTAAAGATGTAATGTTTAATCCTATCTCTTTAGTGACCTTTGGAAAGTATGCAAATGCTTCTTTCTTTTTGCGTGCTTCTGTTAGTGCATCAATGTGTGGACTGATAACATCCTAAAGTATTGCCTCAAGCAAACAATGTCAAAAGAGTTTTGAGGCTTCAACTTTCAAGTGTAAGTTCACTTTGTTTGAATAGAACCCTGACCGATTTGAAGGATAAAACATGCAGGCTACAGGACCTCTGTAGTACATTGTTCTTGTGAGGCCCGATGACTTGTCTTGGTGAGAGACTTTGCTCAGTAACTTTTCAAGAGAGATTAGGGGAGAAAGAAACACTTTGAGGCCCTGAATCCTCATAAGCTGTGTGTAAAGGGAGAAGTGTGAATGTCTCTGTGTAAATATGTATTGGTTACCATAGCACAAAGCAGACGCACATGGCTGTGATGAGGCAATACAGAGATGCTAATGAAACCTCTGTCTGCTTACATTGGTAAACACACTTAGCCATTTTCTCACAACTATCCACAATTTTCATCTCCTCCATAAAACTGCATTAACCCTTCCCCAAGTCTGACCTGGTCAAACTTTCAAGAGAGATGGTCTGACCAGGTCAAGGTCAAGGAAGGGTTAGAACGTTTCTGTCCTTCCACCACAGTGTTGCATTTTGACTAAACCACATTCGCTCCAACAACATCCACTGTAATATTCAGCTTTGGTGTCTTGGCCCAAACAATCATCCCTCCCATTAGGATCAACAGTATGACATACATTAAGCTTTCTGTAATTATCATCTGTCTGATGTTATCTCTGACAGATGTGCGCCGTGGCGTGTAAACCCCACCAATCCCTCCTCTAATTTAGACTGTTGTGATGAATTTAACACTTTTGGTGGAACTTAGTGACAGAGTTTTGTTTTGCCTTTTGTTTATGTGTTGCTAATCGATGTCAACACGACACGTACACTTGGATGTGTCTTGTTTTCTGCTCCTTGTTTTTTTTGTTTTTCACAATGGCGTTTTTTCTAGTTGGCCTTACTAGTCTAGTTAATTTTCTGCACTGTTTATATTTCAGATTAATCTCATAAGTTACCTCTTAGATAAATCCAGAGCTGAAACATGCATTTCACAAATGAAAAATTAGCGGACTTTCCTTTAGCATATTCCTTATGTTCTAATAAAGCCAATGATTTCTTCAAATTTGAAGAATCAGTGTTTACAAAAACCATCCAGTGACTCACTATCTTAGCAGTGACTCAGAAATTCATAACAATATCAGTCCTGCTCAAAAACCTGAAGCCTGTAAGACAGAGAACTGATGCCAATGATTGTCACAAATGTTTGTGAGCAGCCACATGTCCATTTAGTCTCAAAGCTTCAGTTCACTGTTTGCACACAACTGTCTCTCTCTCTTTCTCTATGACTTTATTAGTATGCAAGAAAAAGAAGGTAAACCAGATGGTCATGGTCTAGTGCTATGATAATGTTATGTACCAACAGTCTGCCTCTATCTCACCTCCATCACTATCTTCATCGAGTGCTTGAGGAATTGATAAATCTCTCTCTCTCTCTCTCTCTCTCGCTCATATATAAGAGAGGGAGAGATATTTCTGGCAAATACTATTTACTTATCTAACTGTTTGCTTACTTATTTACTAATCTAGATTTGTTTGTGCAGATTTATTACGTTTTGCAAGTACACGTATGGCATTTCATTGTTTCATTCATATTGATGGTATATACACATACACATCTTTTCTTTCCTCCCTTGGTGATTGAATGGACTTGCAGTGGGAGGTGTTGTGTGATTGTGTATTTGGTCTGTTTTGGTTTTGTTGCTCAGGTGTTTTTGGATCAAATAAAAAGCAAACACGTCTGGATGGCTGAAGGAGTACATGGTGGTGCCATTTTGTCTGCTTCTATTATCAAGTGATTTACAGCTTCCTGGTATTTGGCTTGGCCACCTAAAAAAGAATCAGTTGTGTAAAGGAAAGAGCCAGATTCATATGACCATGATACTAGATCATTTGAAAACAAATCCGTAGCATTCACCTTCAAATGATCTAGTATCATTGTCATATAAATCTGCCACGAGAAGGGTTAGGAAGTGTTGAGGAAGCACATTTGAAGTATTTTTGAAATATTTTTGTTTTACTATATATGAGTTATGCATGCTATTTTATGTAACACAGTGAGCAAACTGTAAAACCTAAACTAAAATAATGCAGTTCTTTTATTGCAGTTATTTTAGTGGTTGAATGAACTAAATAAATACTATTTATGGGTGCTAATTATACATCAATCCAGTAGTGATGTCTCTATTTGACATGTTGATTAAATCAAATTCCAGCCAAAGTGGGCTCATATTCCATCCATGTCTGCAAATGAACATTGAACACCCACTTGTTTAACAAACATTCAGGTCCTTATTTTATAATTAACAGTGGATAATGGAAAGAGAAGGAAGTTGGCCAAAACTAATTTCAGAATAATAACCCCGTGAATTTCCTAGTATAGCTCCTGTGAACAACAGTGATGTCATGCAGGCATATTCTTCTATGAAATCATCTTTCCTGCTTCTGATTGGCCGGTTACACCCATACCCAGGGGGCTCATGGTTATTGGTGGCGTAATGTACTAAAGGAAAAATAAAATAAGGCTGCTGACATACAGGTTCCATAAATGTTCCATCATGAAAAAGGAAACTTCAAGTTTCAATACACAAACTTGAGTATAAGGTCACAAAATCCTCATGTTTATTCATTGATTCCTGCAAATAGTATTGAATTCAATATAAATGGCAATTTTGACTTAAAATGTCATTTAAAACTTGCTGATATGTGTACTTGTTTGTACTTGTAAATGTACTTATTTACTTACACATTTACTTATTTACTTAAATATTATTATTTACATATGCATGCATTTATTTATTTTGTATATTGTATTGTATCCCAAAAGGTTATGATTTACATCACTTCTGTGATATTAATGGAAATCACATGCAAATGAGTTGTGCAACAAACATTATCAGTACTTAAAATAAATCAAACTAATCCCACTTCCTTAAAATTGTTGTCACTCAACTTGAAACACTGTGTTATTTCCCTAGAAAGAAAAGTGTGACGCTGTTAAGGCGCAAGAGGCTCTTTGTTCACTAAATGCTCTGCAAAGTCATGGCAATGTTGCAACGACATCTCTGACCACAAGCACGCAAGGACGTAGGTCATATTTCTCTCACCGGGGTGGGATAAGAAATAGACAAAAGGGCATCTGTTACCCGATACTTTTATCAGTACTACATTCTCTTGTCCATGAAGTCATTAGAACTGATTTTAAAAGTGAGTGAGGTTATAGGAATGGCCTGAGGCTTCCAGTGTCTTGAACAGTATCATTTCTGACATTCCTTTGACACTCTCCTTTTCCACCTACTTCCCCTTTTTTCTTCTTATTTATTTTCCTGTGATTTAATTTGTTTGAAACTGGAATCTGTACATATACATATAGGAAATAAGACATATTTACTGATTGATTTAAAGCACACATTTTATTTTCAACTATATATATATATATATATATATATATATATATATATATATATATATATATATATATATATATATATATATATATAAATAAAATCCACATCATATATATCAAATAAATCCACATCTATCCAGTTCAGGTCTCATATGAGTGGTGTTTTTTAACACTATTTTGTCTTTTGAAAGCCACAACCTACTTAAGCCCTAGTAATTAAATACAGTGAACCACAATCTCTCTGTCGTGCAACCTGAAGTCATAGCTAAGAGCGGAAAAAAAAGCCCAGACTCCCCTTCTCTTACTGCTTCTCAACATGTAAAATTAGTTTCCATTTAAATTGTCCTGCACAGTAATGCTTTTCCATTTTCTACTGGCTCATAAGTCGATGAATAACTCCGGGTCTGGAGGTGATGTCACTACCACACACCGCACACAGCACATAAGCAGTGTGGAAATAACAAATAGTAAAGTGGACTTCACACATTTTTTGCAAGTTTTGCATGTCAACCAAACAGACTAACACTAATATTTGAGTTTGGCTTTTTTTTATTTTAGCTTTTAAGGAATTTTAAGAATCTCTCTCAAGCCTTGTATTGTCATCTTATATTGTTGAAGCATGTTTGTTGTAAACTACAACACAACAACAGTATACTGATGAACAGCCCAATTAGGGCAAGCAATAATTTAGGTGTATATTTTGAATGACACACAGTAGCTCCATATCCCAAGGCAGATCTAGTCACTTCCATAGCTGCCAAATAGTGTAAGAACAGCCGTCGGGTGATCCATGTTTTCAGTCTGAGTCAGACCTGAATGGAAACCTTGGTAAGACGCCATCTGAGGTAACACACCTTTTAAATATCAGTTAGTATTATATAGTGTGACAAGTTTTAAAAGCATGTTTTTAGAGAAGCATGAATCAGCACCCAGAGGCCAGAAATTTTATTCTGATTTCTTGAGTATATATTTAACGTCAGTTTTGAATTTGGTTTAAGTCAGACTAGTTCTGTCAAAGATCCTGTTTTATTTGATTTTATCTGAGATGGTAACTATTTGCTTTATTCATAACAATGTCTTGATTCCTTATAAAAATCTCCACAAAGATTTCAGCATGTGTGTTATTTTTTCAGGATTCATACTGATCCTCAAATTGGTTTAACAGCAATTGATTTTCTTAGAACTGTAATTCACTACTAAAAAATATAGATTCTGTCTTTCATTTTCCTCTTTACATTATAATTATGTTATTTATCAGACATTCTAATCCAGAGCTACTTACATTTCCTAATTGCAAGGACCACCTCCCACTAGCAACTTGTGGTTAAGGGCATTGCTCAGGAACCCTAAGATTTTTTGGCTGTACTAGCATTCAAACCCCAAATCTTATGGTCACCGACACAGGATTTCAGTTTCTCACTGTGCCTCCGTTTCTCTAATTTTGCTTGTTGGTGCATTTTAGTCAATAAGCAAGAGTTACCCCTTGCTTTCTATGTGCACCCAGTATCATTCATTACTACTGACTCAAATTCCAGCTACACATGTAAGAATGTAGGCATAAGAAACACTAACAAAACATGATAAGAGAAAAGCAACATATAACGAAATGTGATGCTGTTGCATTATGGTGAATGACAAAAGCTGCAGATACTATGAAAGAATGTACTGTGTCTGTAACACCAAAAGTTGTGTTGCTGTAAAGATGTCCCAGGGCATAACACATCTGCTTACTGATCATTCTGTCTCTTATAAATAATGTCTTCACACCCACACTTGTGTGGAAAACTTGATTCAGTAAAGGACATATGTGTTTCCAGACCTGAACAGCTGGATTCACCTAAATCCTCTCGCCACAGATGTACATGGACATGCCCCTGGTGTAAAACACGAAAGAACTGAGCAAGGCTGGAACAAAAGTATCCATCAAGCATTGGATAATCCATTGAGGTGGATTAAATTTTGCTTGGTTGCCATCATAACTCAGCTCCCAGGCTGTTCACTCGTGATCATACATTTACACACACATCTTCTGGCTACTGTTGTGGTTCAGCGGCTGGTCAGAGCAGCTCAACTGGAACTGAGAACTAAGGCGATGGGAGAAAGGCACAGATGGAAGCTCCCTGGCTTTTGGCCAGTAGCCGTTAGGAGTTCTGCTCTTTCATTAAAGAACATACACACTTTTCTCTTCCTTACGGTAAAGTAATGAGTATGAATCAAGTAAATAACACAATTTCAGTATGAAGCCAGGACATCATAAAGAGTGCTACAGTCCCCAAAAGGTCTGGGAAACAAGCCATTGGTTGAGAACAAACACACACAAACAATTACTTCAGATGTACACAGACATACAGGAGAAGAAGAAGAAGAAGAAGAAGAGAGAGAGGGAGAGAGAGAGAGAGAGAGAGACAGAGATGTTCTATGTAACAATCTTTCTGTTGATTTCCATATTAACACAATAACTATTGGTAAATTGTTTTTATTTATTTGTTTGTTTATTTATTTATTGTGAATAAATCTTTATTGGGATTTCCATTTTAATATATTAACTAAGACAAAATGATACTAAATGATCACACATCTGTGGCTGTCCTGACAGACATACATTTACATTGACACCGAATGCCATAAAAGCCTCTTATAGCCACTCCAGCCGTAGTTATGCAATGTTTCAGTCATACACTTTAATGATTTAATTGTCTGGTGACACAAGTCATAACACGAACCTACAACACATGCACACAATACAGATGAGGAAAGGCTCACATGGCAGGTCTGTGCAGCATCGACCAGATATTTCTCTTAAATCCCAGTGTTTGAGAATGTGTCTGTGTGTGTTTTGGTGCAACTTCTTTCAAAGCCACAAGCTATGTTTACATAATGCGCAGAAGAAAATGACAGTATCGAGCCATCTCTCACATTGCATAACAAATTGATATGTCAGCATAGGACATTCCTGAATTTCTGTTTGTGCATTTTGTATGCACTGTGTGTGTGTGTGTGTTCATGTATTTACTGCATTGTGGGGACCTTTTAGTCCCCTAAAATCACTTTTATCTGTTTTTTGGGGTTTTGTGGGGACATTTGAGAGGTCCCCATGAGGAAAAATTACTATAGAAAATGTGTTTGTTTTATTTGAGAAACTAAAAGAGGTAAAAGATGTGCTTTTGGTTACTGAGGTTAAGGTTAGGGTTAAGATTAGGTGTAGGTGTAAAATTATATACATCTAGTCATTATGGGAGTCTATGGAAAGACCTCACAAAGACAGTAATACAGAGACTGTGTGTGTGTGTGTGTGTACGTGCAGGTTGCCAGTCACTGTCTTTTACCCCAAAATAGTTTAAGTCTTGCTACATAGTTCTTGTGTGCTACCGCAGTTCATGCATTTTCACGTGTATGATAAAATCTCGGCCTATGTGCAGCCGACAGTGGACACGATGGCACGCACGATCTCAGATTTTTATTAACTGACGGTCTGCATCACTGTCACCTCAGTCTCTGGCATTTTAGCTCAATCACGTCCAGTAATTCTGCAAGCTCAGGGTGGTCTACAGTTGCGTGATCCCAGAATGCAATGTTTGTTCCTGTTATTTTCGTTTGTTTCTATGTTTAGCTGTTTTCACTGTGGACAGGTGTTATCTGAGGCATTTGTACGTGAATCACGTGACCCAGAGGCAACACAGTCTCTTGAGAAGAATTGTGAGGAAGGCGATGAGATAGCGTGTGACTGCAACCCCAACCACCCACTGAGATGAAAAGAAGAAGGGGGAAAAAAGCAGTGTCTGTCTACATGCTATTTAACAGAATCTAATATTTCCCCACACTTCCCTGATGTCCTACATCTATCACGGCTCCACCTACAGCTTATAAGTCACCCACATGTGGACTGTAAACAAAGCGCTTTTAAGCGGACGTGAGCAGAGTCACAGTTTCGCTCATCGGTTGTGTCCAATAACTCAAGACTATGAGTTAGTTATTTTGGTAGCCGAAAGTAGGCTAGCCAGCTCTCTCACACACTCCCTCTTTTCCGAAACAATGGTTTACAGAACACATTCTAAAGAGTGACTGCACGATACAGGACATTAATAGAATAACTTGGACAGGGCCTGGCATCCACGCTATTTGTAGCATCTGCATGCGTGAGAAGCGCCCTGAGCTGTGATAGCTTGCACTGTAAGACCAGAACGATCTGACACCTTTTTGCGTGTGAACATTTTGGCACCTGGCCAGGTCTGCAAGCACGGCAGCGGGCGAGGCTAAGCTTACATAATGAAGGCTACATGAGATCTCTCAGGGAATCGCACTAGCCTCATAATGGGCCAGCATCCTTCCATACTGATACGGTCTATACTGTAATGACTGTGAGCAAGTTGAGGTCTTTTTGCATCCCTTTGTTGTTTAGTAATCAATCAGATTCAAATTACTTCCTAAACATTTACATTATTTGCAGGTATAATTTAAATGTATTTTTTAAGTCATAATTTTGAATGTGTTTGAAAAATATTTTCACGAATGAAACTAGTTTCATCTGCAACGTATTTGGGTTATTTAGGTACTGGATTTTCTATATTATTACTCCAGATAAGATATCTTTGAATGCATCACTCAGGAAATCAAGAACTCACACTGGTCTCATGGTGTAGCGTAAACTGTAATGACTATTATGTAATGTGAACAAGAAACTGCATTTTGCATCCCTCAGCGCTGATTCATTAATTGATTTCATATAATTCAAATGACTCTCATTTATGCAATGTGAAATAATTATTTAAAACTATATTTTAATATATGCCTATATATTTTAAAGCCATTATTTTGAATATATGTATGGAGTATTTGTTATACAAGATAACTATACAAAATATTCCCTGAAACTGAGAGACTATTTGTGCACATAATAAATATCATAGCACAGGAAACAGAAAGTGCACGTTTGATGAGCAAGTATGTTGTAGAAATAAGTAAAAGGAATAAATTGGTGGCACAGATTTATTTCTGTCTGATTACACTTACACTTACACTTTCGTTCGTTCCATTCAGTCTCACAATCTTCACATTCTTTCTTCCACCAAACCGTGCGACATGCACACTTTCCAAGACTGTTACTGACATTCATTCCAAGGATGCATAGTTTTAGAGATAACGTTACAGGAAGATAATGTGGTTTTGTATTATTGGAGCCGAGCTGTTCTTCTTTAATCACAGCATCATCGTGATGATTGGAGGCCCTCTAGTGGTGAGGAACAATTCTTCACAGTAAATTCGGCTCACTGACCGTTTTGTAACTTGTCATTTTCATTATGTTTCATAGACCATTAAGGATGTTTACTAAAGATGCTTAAGGTTATGTGTAGGCATCGTATTGTTTAGATCTAGTTATAGTTATGGGATATAATGTTGCATGGTAATTGTACTTAATCTAGACCCCAGTTACTTAAATAACCACCATAATATTATGTTTTTTGTATTTGTTATACCTGTAATAGTAATACGTTTTCAACAAAAAGTAATATAAAGTGCAGACTACTCGTTTGCTTAATGAAGATCGAAATACAATTCCCATAATGCCCACATCCGGATGTACCATATCCTACAGCTAATGTTGTGTCCGGCTGATGTCCCGGATTTCCGCGTGTTCTGCAGTATTGAACTTCAGGTGGTTTTACTTGACGCTGATGACCGTCTTTTGCAGGGATTTTAGTGCATCATGGAAAAATGTGGAATATCAGCTATTCTGTTCGATCTGGACAACACCCTCGTGGACACCGCAGGCGCGGGGCGCGTGGCCATTCAGGAGGTAACGGTGGCTTTTTATTTAATCCTGACGTGTTCACGCAAATTTTAGGATTAAAATGATTAAACACTCGAAGTAATTTGCATAACAGTTCACAATTTCGTTTAAAAATAGGCATAAATAAATTTACAATGGGGCTGTAAAACAACACAACTACAGACCTGCGGTAATGTTATCTGGGTTCATGGGAATTGTAGTCCTGATCCAAGAATATAAGTCTTCATTATTGTGCTGTCCTCTTTATGAACATAAGTTCGTAATAACATATATGTTGATAGTGACTGAGGTAGGTATGGTTAGTATCAGATTTATTGAGTGTGAAAATAATGTAAAATAATTTCATTTGAAACTGGTCAAGACACAATCAGCCAAGGATTGTATTTGGCTTTATTAAAGTGAGTGTGTTTTTGTAGTATAGATTTTTATCTGTATGTCGTACTCCTAGTATACTTCTGTCATACATCTGAGTTACCCGTCAAAGCTGTTTACAAGGAATGGAAGAGCTGACAAAAAACACTCAAAAAGAAACAGAAATCTACTTTTCAAGTCTCTTTAATATATTCCAACCCCAGGTGTGTGAATTGCTGAGTAGAAAACTAGACAACCCGGACACCAGTGGCATCTGTGAGAGGTTTGCACATAAACTTCTTAAGGAAAACTTCTCCCCGTCGTCAGGCCAAACGATAGACGAAGTTCGAACAAACCACTGGCACGAGGCTCTTGAAGAAGCTGGGGTGGATCCTGGTCAAGGCCTAGCCTCGGACTGCTACTACACATGGAAGAGGACACGTCTCCGAGCTCTGTCTTTACCTCCTGAGGTAGTGGCTCTGCTGGAAAACCTCAGAAGCTCCTACAAGCTGCTGCTGCTGACCAATGGAGAGACACAGACACAGAGGGAGAAGATTGAGGCGGTCGGATGTGAGCGACTTTTCAGCGCTGTGGTGGTGGGGGGAGAGCACGCCGAACAAAAGCCGGCTACCTCCATCTTCACACACTGCTTTGAGGTGCTGGGGGTGAAGGCGCAGGACTGCATCATCGTGGGAGATTCTCTAGACACAGATATCCAGGGTGGGCTCAATGCTGGGGTCAGGGCTACGGTGTGGATTTGCAGAAAAGCTTCTCCTCCAGAAAACGGTGTCACTCCAGATTACACCATCTCTACTGTGCTGGACTTGCCTAATGTTTTGGCTAGGCTAAGATAAAATTTTATTTACAGGGCGCTAAAATGGCCCATATTTTATTGTCTGGATGATTTTTATTTTGGATTATTGCAATAAATGATTGCACTTGATATTTGTGATATTGTTTTATTTTTATAGCTCTTTTACAAAAGATGTTAAATGCAGCATTACAAAAGCTATTGTTCAAAGCAGCTTTTACTAGTGACTTGTAAAGCTGATTTTAACAGGATTTTTTGTAAAAGATACTACGAAAAGCTTTATAGGTTGCCGGTCCAAGCCACTAAAGAGCAAGTCAAGGGTCAGCAGTGGCAAGAAAAATACTCATTAACACACTGAAGGGAGAATCTGGGGTGGACACAAGACTCGAAAGCAGCCACCGCCCTGATGCTGAAGTAAACTTGTGTTTTCAAAGTACGTATAAGCATGTGTTCATGGTACAAAATATTTTAGTCTGAATTTTGTCTCAATGTTCAAGACCAGTGCAAGGCCTCTGCAGTGTCTGAGTATATGCACTCAAATCAACTTTTTGAAAATTTTATTCAGTTTGCCTTAACATGATATTTTGTTTCTTACAAAATGATTCTTACCTACTTCAGTGCTTTTCAAACTCTCAGCTGAAGGCCCAACCTCTCAGTCATACTCATTTTACATTTAACCTTCATGGCATTTAGCAGACATTAATATTTCCTAATTACAGGGACAGTCTCCCTCAAGTGTGTGGGTTGATGTGGATGTTTTCGGCTTCATTAGGATTTGAAGCCCCCAATCTCATTATCGCCAATCCATCTACTTACATTTACCGTATTTAGTGAAACAACTTCCATTTCTTAAATACAGGGACAGCCCCCTCTGGAACAATATGGGATTAAGGCTGTTGCTCATGCCTCACGGTGGTAATTGTGGAGGTGAGCTAGAGCCACAGGTGAGTATACAATAGTATTATTTAAACAGATAGAAGTTAGTTTCTTTATCTTATTTTATATTTTCTACTTTCTAACTCCTTAAGTTTTGCTTGTAGTTATCTAGTTACGGATCTTTGACCTCTAGGGGCACAAAAATGCTACGTAAATTTATGCAGTCTGGTACACTGACTCTGTTCTTCTGTGCTACGTTTTTCAGACTTGGATCCCACTAAATTGAGGCTTGCGGCTATATTATTTATATTAATTTATGTATATATATGTTATACGTATTTATCACACTACAGCACCAGACCACCCCACTGCAGGCCTGGGACTAAGAAACAGTAAAGACAGAACTGTCCCATGTGGCCACAACATTTTTAGGCTGTTTCTGGTAAAGTAACACTGTATATCAATATCATTCCAAACTTAACCCTCCTAATGAGCATAGAACCGAGAGAGAACCTCTGCTGTAGAGTATTCAGATAAATTATTAAAACTAATCACAGCATTTCATAAACTGTATTTGAATTATATAAATCTCAGACAGACCAGTGATCCATTACTGCATTTTGGAAATAATGTGTGATATGACAAATCTCCTACCCCAATATCAACATATACATTAAAATACAGTACATAATATGCTGAATATTATACATTTTCTGGTAATTCAAAAGATGGTTGATTGTTTTACATTTTAAATCATACCCTCAATAATGAAAGTTTATTGCATTGTGATCTCTCTGAAATATGTATTAATAGTCCTGTTTAATGGTTAAAGCAGTTTGAGTAGCTTAAAAGGACAGCATTACAGTTGTTTTGAATACTGCATTTTGCAACATTATGAAATAAACAGTAGGTAATATGAAACTTGAGTTTTTATTCCATCATGCGAGATCTCATATTGCACAGTCCTAACATGATGTCAAGGATCCAGTCCAAACCACAGAAAAAATATATATAATAATTATTGCATTTAGCAAGGCTGTTTTGCATTTGTATACTTCATGGTACAGAAAAACTTAACTGTACTTATTTGAACACAAAATTTACTTGACGTCCAGTTTGATTTTGATGTTCATTGCCGCCAGCTCGGCCACAAAGTAGCGGAACACGTAGGGGACGGAGACCGTGTCGATGGAGTCGCTTTTCTTACACTGCATGCAGACGGTCTTTCGATGGCGTGTGGCGGACCAATGGGGCGGTGGTTTCTCGAGGAGGGGGGACAGCAGGCTGCCGCAGTCCACACACACCTGAGCCACCGAGCGGTCGGAGCAGTTGAAGAGGCGGTCGTGAAGCAGGAAGGACGTCCCGTGAGCCAGCAGGGCGTCTCGCTCCATCTCTCCAAATCGGACACCACCCTGCATGACCCTCCCCCCCACTGGCTGATTGGTCACTCTGTCCCTCGGCCCTGTGGTTCGCACCTGGAACTTGTCGGACACCATGTGGCGCAGACGCTGGTAGTACACCACGCCGATAAAGATGTCGGCCTCCAGTTCAACGCCGCTGAGGCCCGAGTAGAGTCGCTCGGTGCCGTAGAAGTTGTAGCCGGCCGCCTTCAGCATGTGCCCAAAGTGCTCGAGGGCAGAGTTCTCCTCTGAGAAGGTGAAGGGCGTGGCATCGTGACACAGTCCGTGCAGAGCCGCCGACTTCCCCGCCATGCTCTCGATCAACATGCCGATGGTCATGCGCGACGGGAAGCCGTGAGGGTTGAAGAGGATGTCAGGGGTCATGCCGCTCTCCGTGAAGGGCATGTCCTCGGCCGGCCACAGTCGACTCAAGATGCCCTTCTGGCCGTGCCGGCTGGCGAACTTATCCCCAATGGTGGGATTGCGTGGCACACGCATGGTGATGCAGATGCGCTTGAAGCGTCCAGTGCCTGCATCGTTGCTGCACACTTTGATGTTGTCTATTACACAACTCTCTTGGTTCCTGCAAAAAATGGGAAATCACAATGCAACATTTTCAAGATTTATGACCTGACAAAATAAAAACCATACCGATGAATATCATTATATGCTAATGTCTTTTTAAGATTGTGAGGTTGCTGATACCTGCTGGTGTTTTAAGTTAGGCAGCATAGCTACATTACGTAAACTGTAGAGATGTGAAAATCTAACATCAGCAAGTTATCTAGTCTGGTTTAAAGCTTTATTAAAGCTGGTTTACCACTACATGTACTTGTATGAAGCAAATAAAGAATCCTGAGTTTGATCTATCAGTGCCAATTTACAGTGGATTGTAATTGGACACAACAAAACTCTGGTCAGGACTTTGACCTGATGAATCTGGATGTCGTTCCTCTTCTTGGTTGCTACAGAAATTCAGGCCCAATGCTATTATATAGGGGATGAACATTTAACAACAGTGCTTTGATCATTTTATTGCTGAATAAGACCATGTTTACACAGGCCGGGTATTTACAGAAACAGCTATTTCCCCCCTCTCCATTTTCAAAAATATCCTTGTTTCACACCAGAATTTTTCCTAAAAGCAGTCATTCACACAAATCTGCATAAATACGTCGTCAAGACCTATTATGAACGCGCCAAACTTTAAGGAGGCTATGTAATGAGAAGCATAAAGTCATGTTAAACAGAAGGCCCAAAATATTTGTTATAAAAAATACAATACAAACCTTAAGAAAAATAGTTTTCACAGTATCTATAAAACCTAAATAAGTCACTGTCCTGGACAACGTTTTGTTCTCACAGTTTAAATTCCACTGCAGACTGGCATTAAGCATTGGTTCACTTGGTTAATTGGACAGAGAGAATGAAAGCTAGAATGGAACTTGATTAATCCAGATATTTACATCACTGATAAAGGTTTAATCTAAACTAAAACTTACTTGTAGAAAGTGACATAGCTCTGGCCTGTGTTGAGGTTGATGTAGCTGTAGAAAGGGTCTCCTTGTTTGAGCACAGAACCGATAGCAGGGAGCCCATCTGTGTCCAGCTTGTCCATCACTTTAGGGTCTCCAGGTTTAACCCCAAACACCACGCTGTCTTCACCCCTGACCTTTTCTGCCAGGTCCACTAACTCTGTCTTATAGACAGAGCCATGGGCAAAGCCACGCTCCCATGATGCCTTGTTCACAATCTGAGTAAGTGAAGATAAAAAACAGCTTGAGCACTTGAACACAAAATAATTCACAAATACGTACACTGGAAAAATGAAACTTAAAGATTGCTGACCATGGCATCTTCCATGTCATAGCCTGTATAGGAGATGACGGCCACTATGGCATTGGTGCCAAGGGGGTAGTTGTCGATGTTATAGTGATCATACATCGTTGGCCGAACCAGAGGACTCTGGGGAGTCTGCAGCCGATAGAGCTTGTTATCAGATCGGTCCTGATACGAGTGCAGAGGGAAACCCATCGTTTGCTTACCTGGACAAAGTGATGAGATGGTATTAAAAGCTGGTGCTTATTTTCTTTGCAGTTGTCCAACCACATAATCAGTTGTCTATTCCAAGCTTGCTTCAATAAACTGATTCACAATTCAAAGATGCCTTTCAGTGTTAGAAGGAGCTTGGCCTTACCCATTTGGCACTGGTACATGTTCCTGGGGCTCTGATTGTGATCTGAGAAGGGAATGAAGCTGGCCACCACACTGAGCATGCTGTGTGGGAAGAGCTCCTGATGCGTGGTCACGCCCGGCTCAATCTCACTCTCAAATATTCCCACGTTCAGGTACATCTGAGAAGAGACACAAAACAGGTATTATTTATTACCAGAAACATTTGGTATGATTAAAAACATACAAGTCAATGCTACATTGTTGTTGACGTGGTGTACTTAATGTTCTTTTACCTTAGAACATTTGTTTGTTATTTCGAATTTACATATTCAATGCCTTGACATTATGACCTCCTGCCTAATAGTGAGTAGGTCTGCAGCTACACAGTCCCATACACAACAAACAGTGACACAATGTGTGTTAGCACACCTTTCTGTCAGAAAAAGCATGAACGTTTTCAGCAATTTCAGCTACAGTAGCTCTTCTTTTGGATAGGACAACACAGTGACCAGACATATATCCATGACCATTTGTGTAAAGCTAGTGATGGATTCAGGAACAGCGTTCACAGCATCTCACCTGTTCAAAGGTGCCAATGAGCTCCTGTTTGCCCAGGGCCAGGTTGCGGACTGGACGCACCATGCGGCATGGAGTGGTAAAGATGTGCAGGCTTGCGTACAGGCTGGCTTTACCAGTGTGAGGTACCAGAACGATCTCAGTCCATGGAGGCACCCTCTTCTCCCTTAGAACCTACAACAAAAAGCCCAGGTTGGAGAAAGCAGACATAAATAATCAATACAGTATACAGATAATATTTCAGCAATCTAAACCTTTGACTTGTGGTGACTAAGGTTTAATGGAAGATATTCACTCACTGAAATTGTTCTATACCCAAAAAACAACATGGAGATTATTTAAATTCTAAAAATGTGGAACAGTTAACATTTATACTACACGTATGGATTTAAATATTATAACTGAAAGGTTATAATAGGTACTAAAAGGTACTAAACTCGTACTGATTCTTAGAATTCACGTCACATTTGTTTGATCCATACCTTATTTAATCTAGGCCTATGCCTACATACAATTTCAGGTATAAAAGTATTACAGCATCACTCCAAAGCTCACACTGACCTTGAACCTCCGGAGAGATTCGACCACAGAGGGCGCCAGGTCCTTCTCCACCCAGCCAACCATGGCACCGTCCAGGATGACCGGGTAGCAGGAGGAGTAGGGCTGACCTGGTGTACCGTCCACTGGAGTTACACCTGGGGAGAAAATTAGATATTACTCTAATGCAACCTCAAGGTTATTCTTAGTCCTGTCATTCTTACAATAAAATGCACTAATCTATATAACTATCACTAAACTACAAATACACATTACATATTATGGTGACTGAAGAGTTTTACTAGAGGTTTAGGATTAAAACACAAACGTTTAAGAACCATTAAGGAAAATTCTGGTTAGGCTAGAGAAATGTAGCAGGCAAAAAAGGCTAAGTCTAAACTTCACAATAGGCCCAGCACAAATGGCCCAATATACTATTTTTGTTTGGACTTTTCAATATATACATATATAACACCTCACCCAGAGAGCAGAGTAGAGCAGGCAGCGTGGTGGTGAGGTAAGCCGGGGCCACAATCTCACAGTGGGCCGTCAGGTGGTTCATCAGACCACACGGTGCTCCGTCGGGAGTGTGCACAGGACACAGAAATCCCCAGGACTCTGGGAGCAGTTTTCGCACCGCCGTGGTCCTCATTTTGGCAAAAGCCGCACCTCTATGCACACAGCGGAAGTGTGACAGGTAGCGGATAAAGTTCAGCTTGTCTGCTACTACACAGAAGCCGCTGTTCTGCAGCATACCCAGACCTGTGGGTTGAAATAACAAAAATGTTGCAAGCTCACTCAAAAATATTAATCAGTATTACAATCAGTGTCTTTACTGGGCGTAAAAAGGGAAAAAAAGTCTGATACCTGTCTTGGACGTAAGGTTGCCCGTGGCCAGCAAGTTTTCAAAATATTTGGTTAAGTCTGTGCCCATGTGGAAGGCCCTGGCTAGACTTTCGCTGGTCAGTGTTCCTATCTTTTGGCTCCTCTTGTCTAAAGCAATTTTCACAGATACCAACCATGAAATCATTTTTTCCTGAAATGAAACGCCAAAAAAAGTTGCAAAGCTGAAGAATACCCAAGTAACTGCACACAGAACCTCAAACTAGTTGAATGCCATCAGAATCTAAAACTGCTAATAAATGTCTCATCACGTCCGCATACAGCCACAATTTTAAATATCTATATTGTAAGGTGCTTCAGAAATAATGCACAATTTTTGTTAATTAAAGAGCAAAACTACAAATATGCTTCAGAAGACAAGTGCGTGCCTAATTTCTGTGAACAGCTAGAACAAACCCACATCTGCTACATACTAAAAGAAAACCACCACAAGAACATACCTTCATGAACATTAGAAGGAGCTGCCCGGGTGTGAGGACCTCTTGGCACATCAGACTGTCTGGATTCTCCTCCTGACACTCCTGTTTGGCGAAGGCGAACAGCTTCCGCGTCATTAGACAAAGCATATAGAACTTCTCCATGTCTGACTTAAGATGAATGCAGAGACACTCGCTGGAAAAACAGGATCAAATTTAGCCGAGGTCCTTACCGACACAACTACTCAGGCAGTCACAGAACAGTTTCTAACAATATGAAAATCTAAAGCAGTTCCAAAAGGGGCAGTGTGGGCACAGCAATGCAAATGTATGACATTGAAAATAAATTAAGAGTGGCAGTCTCACAGTTTGACTAAATGATTTTGAGAAAAATATGTTAAAAAGTAGGTAACATGGTAATGTATTACATGTTAGCATACATGATTGATTTGGAACTTATTTCCATAATCCAAATTAATCACATGACCAAGTCTGGCCCAAACGTACACCAATAACGCCAACACAGTTTATCTAAATGAATCCTGGTTTGTTACTGAGTAAAAGTTATCTTATAGAAATGGTGGGAAATGTGGGGGCTTAAATTTAGACAAAGGGGACCCATTGGTTTGGGAACCACTGATCTATAGGACTGTTATATGTATTTTTACAAATCTGCAATGACAGACTTATTACACTCCTTATATAGACTTACTCTAGCAGGAACTTGGCACACTGCTCATTTGTGTACCACTCAGGCAGGAGCAACTTGACTCTGAAGCGCTCGCCCAGGTAGTTGAGCACCTTCCCTCTGGTAGTGCAGCCCTCCTCCATTACCAGACGCAGCATCTCTGACACACAGCTCTTATAAAAGGTATTATCCTCTTTGCCCTTTATCATCTCCTGGTAGATCTGGTAGTCTGAAAAGTCCACTAGGGCCTATAATGCATGAAGGAAAATATACAGCATTTCAAAACAACAATGCAACTTCTTACCATGTACTATTCATAATCCACGGACTCATATACTGTCAATTTTTAAAGAGCAGAATATATTAACAAAATTATTTTTAGACACTAATGATTGCTTATGGCTTAGAATTTAAACGTTCTGCAGTTTCTTAACTTTCAAAGTGGAAAATGAATGTGACCGAGTAATTATTTGTGGCACCTTAAGGGCAAATCCCAGTGGAAGGAAAAAAAGCTCTTTGTTATAAATGAAGTTTAGCATGACGGTTCCATTGTCCAGGTAGTGGAGGTTCATGTTGATCGCTGTGTGTTCATTTTTCACGCAGTGCATAGAAACTCCTGCAAACACAATTCCGCAAACAACCATTTAGTTCTTCAATTTTCAGCATAGACAAAATACAAAAAAACTTGTACGGAACATCCATGAAATAAAAAAGGTTAGATTTAATGGAGACACTGACCATATTGAGTGTAGCCTTGGCCTCTGCTTTTAAACTTAGGCCTTGATAAAGCAATGGGGTAGTTTCTCCTTGGCATAATGAGCATTCGGACCACTTTCTCAATTCCATTCACTATAAAATAACCTCCCATTTCCTACAAGACAGTATTACCATTATCACCATTATAGATAGTCAATTACAAGCAACAAACAGCATTATAAAGGCACATACTTTACAAACAAGAAAGTGGAAATGTGACCAGTGTTATATAGTGGTCATAAAGTGGTTCCTCACCTCGGCCTCTTCATGATGTGCAACGAGTTCTTTAGGTGAAAGTCCATGCAGGTTACACAGTTTGGATTTTACCATTATCGGCACCTGCCCCAAAGACTGCTTTATAATTCCTCTGGGTATCCCATTAACTGACCAGCTCACATCTGTCTACACAAGTCACAACAGACAAATCAACAATAGCTTGTCAACAACACACGAGCAAAATTGCTCTAAAAGATACTCTGAAGAAGGTTAATCTCATCAAACCTACCACTAGCTTTCCTCTGTAGGTACACCTCCGTCCTCTACACTCAGCAGGGTAGACCCTCAGCTCTTTACAGATTCCTCCTTGAGCGACAGTGGGACTATGGATTGTAGCGTCCACAAAGGCCAGGCTGATTCTGTCCCCCCGGTGTATGAACTCTATCGGAGGAATGGCCTGAGGATGCATAGAGAAAGGGACAATTTCAACAAAAACTGGCTGTACTTCACGTTTGGTCTAAAGACATAGCACCCTTCCACTCTTTGTCCTCTTCGGACATTAGCATATCAAACACACGCTGGCAATTTATAAACCAATCTGAAAACCAAGACATTTAAGTTGATCCTAGTTTGATATGTTAGCTGTGTTCAAATTAATGTGGTCATAGTTACTACGGGGTCTAAGACAGGGTTAACACTGTTCAAAACTCATAACAGCCTGAACAGTTTGAGAAGTTTACATTTTCTGACTGGTCTGCTGATTTTCAGCAGACTGTGTCCTGATTCCAAACACGAAATTCAAAGGCATAATTTTGGGTTAAATTGGGGAGGCAAAGGGTTACGCCCACTTAAGGCTTCTGGGGGCTTCTGGGAGTGCTGTCTGGGCCAGTTTGGAATATTACTTGTTATTTGTCTGCTAGATTTTTGACTACAAAGGGATACAAACTGTAATACGATGGCTTGCTGCAGCCTCGTTTCATCCTACATAATCATTCCAAATATTCTAGAATTTGTCTTTGCAAACGGAGATAACATACTCACTCGGTTAAAAATATTATAACTTTTATTTCGCAAATTGTATCTGATGGCAACATATAGCAGTTCCAATATTGTGCTGTCTACATTATAACCAATCAAACAGACTTCCTTTGTATTTTGATGCTGGTTGCTCTCACACTGCGCCGGCTGAGGGAGCAGAGTAAAATTGGGATTGTACAAAGTCAGAAATTCTTATGTTAAATCAGAAAAAAATCGGATATCCCTTGACAAAAATACAATCAAAGTTGCGAGAAAAAATACATATTTCCGAGGTTAACGAAAAATACTTTTATTAGTTATTATTAAAATCTACACTAATATGCCTCTAGCAGCTCCACGTGTGAGCGCCGCGCCGCGCCGTGAAACTCGCCTGAACCACGCGACAGAGTCCCTCGGTAACGGCCTGGTCAAACGACTCGATGTGAGCCTTCACAAGGTCCTGCATGGCGGCGTGCTGCTGCTCTTTTGGAACTCCATAATCCGCCTGTGTGAGGTTTTTCAGACTCGGAGCTGCAGGTAAACTGCTCCACTTCGAGGAGAAATCCATACTTGCTTTGCCTCACATGTGTTGCAAGCATGAACAGCGGTGTAATGGTGTATTTACTTCCCGTAGCGCTGAACTTTTCAAAATAAAAGTCCCAAATGTTGCGTTTTATAATATAATATAATATAATATTAATATAATATAATATAATATAATATAATATAATATAATATAATATAATATTATAATATAATTAGGACTGTCAAATGATTAAATTTAAATCAGATTAATCAAATTTTCAGTGGATTAATCAGGATTAATCACTATTTTAGCTTACACCTGAATCCTAACCATTTTTTTTTTTCACCAAATGCATACTTAAGATAAATAACAGGACACCAGATACATAATTTTTCATATTATGTCTTATTTATTAACAGCAAATAATAGTAATATATATACACATATACACACATACATATATATATATATATATATATATATACTCTTATATATATATATATATACTATATATATATATATATAACGTGTATATATAAAGCACAAGCTTATGGCGAGTGTCGTGTTGTGGAATTTTGAGAGTTTATTTGCTTATGTTTTTTATCTGGGCCGCTAGATGGCGCCTCTGGGCTTCAGCAAATGCGTTTATCATTTTTTAATGCGGTGACCCAATGTTTCACCTCAACACGTAGATCACACATTGAAATTACAGTTTTAATCATTTCAAATATGACCCCAACTTCAGGAACTCGCAATCTTTAAACAGACCCGGTAACGCCAAACACTTCACTTCTGTGGGATCGAATCTCTGTGATAAGATCCATACCACTCCATTTCTTACTTTTTGATCTGAAAGATGCTCAGCAACACCCGTTATTCTTATAGAAAGAGGTGGATTACGATGAGTAACAGGGAGACATGTAGTGCTTTAAAACAATCGTAATTTAAGACTCACTTTTTACATATAATCAGTGGTATATTCAATAATAAATAGTATTTCTATCTGTTAAACCTTGCAGTCTAAAGTGGAGTTTATGGAAATCTTGACTGGATAATTAAGATCACTGATAATTAAATAACATTAAATAACATTCTAACAGTTAGTTAGAAAGTGACCAATGATATATACATTCAGCGTTCAATGGTTGTGCAAATACAGTAAGTAGCGGCAGTGCAAAATTATTACTGGCAATCATTGGCATACTTAGTCATTTTGAGAAGGAATTACATCTTTCTGATCATTACATTCTGATCCATGGAGGATTCACATCTTGCAGGACCCTAAGGTGCCATACCAGGCAAACAGTTTTTTACCTGTGGCTTTTGGTTATGATAGGTCCTATATGATGGGTGTGTTATATAGTTGCATATAAAATGTTCTGTTACACCTAAACCTATGGCCCCCCTTGTCAAATGTTGTATGCTCCAAGGAGTTCTGGCTTTTATATTGCAATATATTTCTATCCAAATACATTGCATTTTTCCATTTGAGTGGTTATTGTGGTTCTTTGTTGCTTGACAGAGTTTAATGTCCATATTCATGAATCAACCAATATTCCCTCTGACCTAATGCAAGTAATGTGACTTCCACAGTAGCCAGTCATTTTAATGCTACAGAATAAATGATCAAATTTGATGTCGTGTACTTCCAGTCTGAATATATCTTTAGTGGCGTCTGTGCAATAGTCTTGAGTTTTCCTCATATTTTTTACTTCCATGTAGCTAGACTTTCTTGTGGTTTGAATTTAGATGAATTGTATTTACATATATGTTAGAGCTGAATCACTGCTGTTGTGTAACTGTGTATAAAGTGCACAATTCATACCTGAGCCGCCCCACAGGACAGGAGGCGTTCTTACTCGTTGTATCTACATATCCTCAGGTCATATAGACATACTGAAACCACATGCTTACAGATTTATTCTAGATTAGATCTTCACAACTACACTGATTTACCTCTACAGAGTTACCTCTGTTCAAAAAACATAATTATCTCTACAGTACTAGAGGTTTATCTTGTGCACATTCCAAAAATGAAAAAAAAGAGTTGACAAAAAAGTGTTACGGGGCAGACTCAGCGAGCTGATAAAGAAATCAAATAAAGGCAAACTGAAGCTGAAAATTGCCGCTATTAATTATGTTAATCCTGCTAAACTGCTGCTGCTATTACTTAGGGTGACCAGATTTAAATTTGTGAAAAAGAGGACACTTAGCTTCGGGCCAGATGATTTTAGCCAACACATTTTTTAAACCAAAATTTTATAAGTATATGTATGTGTGTGTGTGTGTATATATATAAAGTTTCTTTTGACTTTGAATTGCAAAATGGGGAATATATATATATATATATATGTATATATATATATATATAGATATAGATATAGAATATAGATATGCATATTCCCCCCATTTTGTAATTCAGGAATAGCTTTATCATCAATGTTGGGCAAGTTACTTCCAAAATGTAATATAAATTTCTAGTTTCTGTTGACTTCAAAGTTATTGGTTACATTCCAATGTTACTGGTACTGCTGGTACTCTTAGATTTACTTTCACCAAAATAACTGTGGACATGGCATTCTATCTAAGGCTACTGCAGCTTATTCTTTTTGTTGGGTTTTTGAGCGAATGATACCTGAATGTGACAGTTTCCAGTTAATTCATTTACTAAATATGCTATATGTAATGATAATTTTATATTTGTATAACTTAAATAACTTGATTATATATAACTTTTGTATAGAATTTTTCATATAAATAGATCTAGCGTTTAATTTTTTTTTAAATATATGTGCCTACCTAATTAAATGTTGCATGAGCAATTACTGAACTGAAACAGTTTACCTTTCACTACTATTTATTTTTTTATATAACTATATAAGAAATAACTTTTAATCTTGAATATGTTTTCGCATATTCCTAACCAGTATTGATTCACTTTATCCATTTTTAAATTCGTGACTAGTTTAAACTACACTGCACTGGTACAATAAAAATATGGATTTCTACATGAGTTTATAGTCATGCAGAGAGAGTACTGTACTTTCATTTGAATATTTATGGTAAAATGGGAATTCAGTTTGTAATGTTACTCTGTGAACTTCTAGATGATTCTGTGGAATAACAGGGCAATTTTAGTTGGCAAGAAGTCAATATTTATTAAGAGTTTTAAGGTAAGATATTATTTTTTGTAAAGGGTCTTCTAGACAGTCAGGGGAATCTATTGAACTTCACATCCTTTATTGTTAAACTTGATTTAGCTGGTTGCTATAAAGATTTTATGAAGATATGCAATGCGATCCCTTTGGCATTGATCCAATTAATCAAAAACATCACTGTAGTTGCAAAAGTGACTGCTTCACTGCCCAGTTTAAAAGTGAATGACTGTAACTTACTTGACTTTAAATTAGGGATGCACCGATCGATCGGACAGCGATCGGAATCGGCCGATTTTTGGCCTGATCGGTGATCACTCACACGTAGTGCCCGATTTCAAACCGATCTTGCGCATCGCGTGCGCAACACAGCCACGCGCATTCAGGCAGCGTTCACCGTCACGCTCCAGCGGAGGCGTTTCTGTTCACTTTGAATGGGGTGACATCGTCTTGGCGGCAAATGAATTTTAAGGTGCGTGAGTATATAGCGTCACATCAATGCCAAAACTAGGCGCGCCAAATAAACGCATAAAAATTCCGCGGGCAAAATGGCTTGCCGCAAAAAATTCGCTGGCGTAAATTTCAAAGTCGCGGGCGCAAGTGTGAAACTCAGCACAAAATTAAAAATCGAGTCTTGTGGTTGTGATAATATTAGCAGCGGGAACTGTATTTTCCTCGCGAATATCTTTTTTCCTCTCGATGTATTAATGTCCTCGTAGCGTGTTGATTACCGACAGGCGGCTTTTTTTTGCTCGAGTCTTGTGGCGTGATTTGAAAAATGAGTTTGGCAGTTTAAGGGCAAGGTTTGGCAGTTTAGGGCGGGGTTTGGCAGCTTCTGCCTCTGAATACAGTTATCGCCTTATAATTATAATTTCATAGTTAGGTCTTACGTTTAATAAACAACATAATCAATAACTCCCTTACCCACTTGTCTGTCCCCAATTCAACAACAAACACAGATGCAAGTCAATCACAAGATGATCACCCTAGATGATCAGCCGTTTCCATAGTTGAGGATATAGGCTTCAGAAATCTGATAAATCACCTCTGCCAAAATACACAATGCCAAATGGTACTTTCGGACATCGATTACGGAGTTATTTACATTTGAGTTACATTTTATTTATTTAAATTTGTAAAGAAAATTTGTTATGAAAATAAAAGCATTATATTAAGAAAATTAGATTTTGAAACGTATTTGCTATAGAGCTGCCACTATTATTATATGTCACTATTATAAAAGTAGCTAGTAAACAGGCAAAAGTAACTACGGCGTTACATTAAAAAAGTTGCAAACCCATTGTTTTGTGTGATGTATTGACTACTACTTGGCAACTCTAATTTTCTGTTATCTGGGAAGATAATCGGTGTCGAGGAAAAATCTTTACCGACGATCACGCCCACAAAATCCGTATTCGGAATCGGCCAAGAAATTGCAATCGGTATATCTGGCGAGTATAATACGTTATATCCCGTATCCATGTTTCTTAAAAGAAGATTTAAATTTGAAGTTGACCTGTGTACCTTTTGTAAGTTGGAAGAGGAATCCCTGGAGCATCTGTTTTTTTCTTGCCAATATTCACAAGGTTTTTGGACGGACATTAGTGAATGGATAAATCTCCAACTTAATATTCCTTTTTTTGATGTTGGTGCTATCTTATTTTATGTGGAAAACTTGAATTTTACCTTCTCTGATGTCATTAATATTGTTGTACTATTAGCCAAATACCACATTCATTGTAGTAAATGGAAGGGTATCAAGCCCTCTTTTCCGTGTTTTTGAACGAATTTAAATTATACTATTCTTCTTTAAGTAGATTGAAAAACTGGAAAAGCGCTAGAATCATCTCACATCAGATTAATTTAAACCTATTGTTTTACGTTTCCTTTATGACTCATGCTTCCATACTGTGCATTTATTTTTGTTTTTTTAGGTAGATTTTTTGTAGGCCCCCTAGCCTTTTTTTTCTTTTCTTGGTAGTTTTTACGTCCTCCACGAGAGTTTGTATTGTTCTGTATTTTATGTTGTTAATAAAGTTTTTTTGAAACTCAAAAAAAAAGGTGAACTGCTAGATACTTGACTGGAGTTGATTCTTAGTTCTTAGCTACCTTGAATCGAGGAATCGGTTCTTTATGAAAGCGACTCCCTAGACGACGCACAGGTTGCGGCCGAATCTGCGAGCTCCCAGTTGTTTGGGTCGCGGCCGCCATTAGAGTTATTTGATTTAAATTTTCTAAAAAGGTGTCGAAGTGTGAAGATAGACGCTTCGTCCGTGTAATTCACATTTAGAGATCCCGGACAATCCTAAAATCCCGGCCGGACGCAATTTCCAGGTCTCAAAAAGAGGACATGTCCGGGGAAAAGAGGACGTCTGGTCACCCTGACCCTCCACGGCAAAACCAGTCGCTTGTAGCAACGGACGTCTCCGAGAAAAACGACCGTTTATGTTGCGTGGGGTAAAATTTTGTATTTTTTGTTTTTAGTGTTTTGAAACAGTGGAAGGTCTATACTGTACTGTTGTGAATACATTTCGCTGAAAAACTTACCCTTTCCATCCTAAAAACGTGACTTTCTTGAGGTGAGGAATTCAATTCCAGCAGAATGTTAAAAGTTTCTGTTTTGACAGCTCTACTTCAATATTTACAGTAAATCCACTCGTTGACTAGCGTGAAGATATTTTTCCAGAATCCATCTTCGTCTCCCGAGTTCAGTTAACCTAACGCAGGTAGGCTATCCGTGTGGCTGTGAATGCAGCGTAGGCTACCGTAAATACAAACGTAGCTGCGACCGCAACAAGCGTCTGTGAGTGCTACGGCAATAGTCAACTTCAAAAGCAGATTTCTCCATTTCTCACTTGGCGTGACAGGAGAAACCCGACTCCTTTGAATGTTGATATCTCAGTCATGTGTCGTCCGATTCATTCGATATAGGTATGGTTTTGAAGGTTGATTTATGCCCTTTCATGACGACATAATAACTCAATTTTGAAAATTTGCGACAAGCGACTGGTTTTGCCATGGAGGGTCATTTTACTATTACTATTATTGTAATGTCTGTGGATGTCCCTTACAAACATAGATTAACAACGACGCGATACAGCGTGAGTTATGATCTGTTTATTCTCTGATGGCTTCCTCACACACACAGTAACACCCTTGCTCCCCCTATCTAGGAGTGCCCCCTCCTGGACATTACTCGTCATTACATCTTCCCCCCAAAGAGGCTGTGTCTCATGTTAACATGAACTTTTAAACAACGAACAACTTCTTTCTTCAACTGAACTCTATTCCATACCATCCACACTGCCACACTGTCTATTTTCACTTGATAATTATCAAGTGAAAATAGACATTCTTTATTTTATTCTTTAACAAATTGAAAACCTTATTTCTTACTTTTCTTTACCTTACCCCCAAATTCCTGTCCTCCTGTGTGGCTTGGTCGGGGTTTTCGCTTAAGGGTGTGAGCGGCTTGGGTGTGGATTGCAGATGGTGCCTGTTCCTCCTGTACCGCTCTCCCTTTGCTGTCTCCACGATGTAGGACCTTGGAGTTGAGCTGGAGCTGTGAACAACAGCATGTATTGTCCACTGTTTCTGGCCATCCAGCTTTGTGAGAACCTGGTCCCCCATCCTCAGTGGAGGTAGCACCCTTACTCCATTCCTACGGTTGTAAAAGTAAGCTTGCTTCTGCTTGGCTGCAGAGTCAGCCTGTCTGACCTCCTCCTCGTTGGGCCATCTTGGTTTTAGGTTGTCCTGCAGGGTGGGCAACGTAGTCCTTATTTTCCTGCCCATCAGAAGTTCCGCTGGACTGACTCCCGTAGAAGAGGTGGGTGTAGCCCGATATGTCATCAGGGCTAGAAGAGGGTCGTCCTGTAGCAGTATAGATTTTGCTATCTGAACTGCCCTCTCTGCCTGTCCATTACTCTGTGGGTAGTGTGGACTAGATGTGACGTGAACAAAGTCATATTCCTCACTAAACTCTCTCATCTCTGCCGAAGTGAGCTGAGGCCCATTATCACTTACTAGCACTTCTGGGATGCCAAAACGTGCAAAGGTGGCTTTCAGCTGAGCTACGACCTGGCTGCTTGTAGTTGCCTTGATGTCCGTCATGGATTCTCTCTACTATGACTTTCCTCATTTCTGTGGGAATGACGCTACGGCTGGCTTTGACGTCTAAACCATCTATCTCTGATAACTCTCCCCTCACTTGGTAGAAGTCTCTGACCGCCTCGGGCACCTTCTCTACATACTTAGGCCACCCTTTCCTAATGAATTCTATGACCATCTGGAGCTGCCTGTCATCATTTGTGTGCCATTTCAGCTCTGCCATCCTATGTGGTGTGGCTGGGACCTGACTTATGACACCATCGATGTGTGCTGCCACTTTCTTGTGACCCATCTCTTCCCTCCCACCCTGCTCTGGACTCCTAGAGAGTGCATCAGCTAGGGTTTTTCCGGGTGCATGTTCTGCTATGGCATTGAAGCGCATAAATCTCATCCGTAACCTCTGGAACCGAACTGGCACACAGTCTTTACTGTTCACGAGAGGTACCAGTGGTTTGTGGTCAGTCACAAGCCTAAAACTGTCAAGTCCGTATAGGTATTTGTCAAACCGTTCGTAGGCCCACACGCTCGCCAGACACTCCTTTTCTATCTGTGCATACCTTCTCTTTGCATTGCTGAGTTGTCTGGAGCAGTACGCAACCGGCTTCCAGTGGTCATCATGTTGCTGGAGTAGAACACCCCCCAGCCCGTAGCTGCTTGCGTCTGCTGACACGATGGTGGGCCAGTTGACACCGTAGAAGGTCAGTACAGGGGCTGTAGCTAGTGCCGTCTTTAATTTTCTGAACGCCTCACACTGTGCCGGTCCCCACATCCACTCCATGTTCTCTTTCAGTAGCTTGTACATTGGGTGAGCCACTGTTGACTGTTCTGGAACAAACTTGGCTAAATAATTAACCATCCCTAAGAACCTTTTGAGTTCTGTCACATTTTGTGGCTGTGGGAAGTTCTATCCCTGTCACTTTGCTTGGATCAGCCCTAATACCTGCCTCGTCAAAAATGTGACCCAGGAAACGAACCTGTCTCTGTTTGAACCTGCACTTTGCTTTGTTCAGTTTGAGGCCTGCTGCCTCAATGACCTTGAGTACCTCTGCCACACGTCTGTCATGTTGTTCCTCTGTCTCTGCATGGATTAGAACATCATCCATAAAGATCTCGACCCCTTCCAAGCTGGCCAGTGTCTCTGCCATTTTCCTTTGGAAGATTTCTGGAGCACTTGTTATTCCAAAGGGGAGATGGCGAAATACATATCTTCCACATGGAGTGATAAAAGTGGTTAGTAGTTTGCTGTCCTCTAATGACAAACACTTTTGACCCGGCGAGCTTTGGCAGTATTTCGTCCACTGAAACCATTACATATTTCTCCTTTCTCACCGCTTTGTTAAGCTTCCTCAGGTCTGTGCAGATGCGGACCTCTTTCTTGTTGGGTTTGAGCACTGGCACCATAGCGGCGCACCATTTTGTCGGTTGTGTTACCTTTTCAGTTATGCCCTCGTCTTCCCTGCGACGCAGTTCCCTTTTTACCAGTGGTATAAGAGGCAAGGGTATCCTCCTGGCTGTATGTACTGCATACGGCTGGGCATCTTTACGCAGGGCTATTTTGACTGGCTCTGTTTTCAGTAACCCACTAGATCCAAACACTCCACTAATCTCATCCATCCTCTTCACTAGCCCCAATTTTACAGCTTCCTTGCGGCCAAGTAGGCAGCCTGTGCCCTCTATCACGTATACCTTAAAGGAGTATCTTTTCCCTTTAAAGCTAGTGTTACACGGGAACATGCCTATGCATTTGAGATCACCTCCTGGGCTTACAAAATGTGTGTCTGGACACACATTTTATTTTAGGACTCATCTTTCCAAATGTTGCCTGATCATTAACTGTAGTGTCAGCTCCCGTGTCAACTTTAAAGGTTACTGTCACTTTGTTTATAGGTAAGCCTACGGTCCATGTATCCTCCTTATCCCCCCTTTCTATTGCTCCCAAAAGGAATGTCTGTTCAGGCTGTTCTCCTGTGATTTCTCTCACTGCTTTCGAATAACATTTACGTTCCCAGTGTCCTTTCTTTTGACGCTTGTTGCACTTACTTTTTAATGCGGGGCAGTGTCTATCATCGGAGTGTTGTAATTTACCACACTTCCCACACTCCTCCTTTGTGTGTGTTCCCTGACTGCTGCGTTCCTGATGTTTTGCCTTTTTCATGTAGTAACCATCCTTTACCTTGACAGCATGGATGATGGACAGCTGGGCGTCTGGTGGGTTGGCCTGGATATTAACCTGTCGCGTTATCTCCTCTGCCTGGGGTACCCGTTCGATCACTTGCCCCAGAGTCAGGTCTGCCTTGAGCTGGAACTGGTGGGAGAACTTTGTGCACTATGCCTACAACAAGATGATCCCTTATGTGTTCGTCCCTTTTGTCCCCAAACTCGCATTATTCTGCCAACTCGTATAATGTTCTTATGTACAGCTCTGCCGTTTCTCCGGTTCCTTGGCTCCGTTGGTAGAAACACGCCTGCTTGTGTATGACATTGCGTCGTGGAATAAAGTAGTCATCAAACTTTTGCAAAACCGCATCAAAGTTCTTTTTATGAGCCTCCTCAGCAAACTCAAAGGAACTGAATATCTTTTCCGCTTCATATCTTTTGGCTCCGGCCATTCTGCTGGGCTCTTGAACTTAAACTCGCTCGGGGGGTTAAACTTCACCATCTCGTCTGTACTCACGCAGATCCCACTTCTGACACCATGTAATGTCTGTGGATGTCCCTTACAGACATAAATTAACAACGATGCGATACAGCGTGAGTTATGATCTGTTTATTCTCTGATGGCTTCCTCACCCACACACACACACTCTGTAACACCCTTGCTCCCCCTATCCAGGAGTGCCCTCTCCTGGACATTACTCGTCATTACAGTAGTGCTAGTAAACTCACACCACTACAACTAATATTAGTACTAGAGATGTCACCGATCCGATATGTGGATCGGTATCGGTCTGATAACGGCTCAAACGGCTGGATCGGGTATCGGTGGCATTGGGCCGTTCTATGAAGCCGATCTGTAAATGCATGCACGCTAAATTCGTTATGCATGGGAAGTGGCACTGTGGTAAAGTAGAGCTGAAACGATTATTCCAATAATTTGAATAATTCTATTACAGAAAATGGGCAAGGCAATTTTTCTAGAATGGGAGCTTCGTTTAATTCATTTTACTCGCTAGAGCATGCTCTGCTTGTATTTCACACGGACGCTTAATAGTGACACACAACGTTTTCAGTTCGGTCAAAATGTCCCCTTTATTACAGACACAAACCATATTTTAGCTGATAAATAACCACAACAACCAGCGTTCTACTCACAATTCTTTTCCAATTTTTTTCAATTTTATAATGTTATAGTGTAATCAATAACAAAGATATTTATATGTCTAAACAAAACTTTTTGAGAACAAATAATTTAGCATATACTTGTGTGTAATTATTACATTGTTATAGTTAGGAAAACAGTATTTAAATCAAGCATTTCCTTAGGCATAACAATAATCTCAGTTATGTATTCAGACATTTTAAAGCATTATTTTATGTTTAAAAAAAGACTGACTTTATCGGATTTGTATCGGTATCGGCAGATATCCAATATGTTCAAACTTGGTGATTTTAATTTTTATTGCATCAGATTTTTTGTTGCATCAGATCTGATTTAATCTGATCTGATGCATCTGATTTTCAGAGTTAGGCCTCGTTCACACGGGCGTTTTTGTGGCGTTCGTGGCGCCAGGTGAGCGTTTTTTCTGCTCATTGGAGCAAAGCAAAGCGTCCACACGGGTGTTCTGCACCGGCGTTTGGGTGGCGTCAAATAAACGCGGCATGCAACTAGAGCGAAGCGAATAACTCGAATAATTCGACTAGAAAAAATGGTCGAGGTAATTTTTCTAGAATCGAAGCTTCGTTTAAGTCGTTTAAATCGCTACAGCATACGCCGCTGGTGTTTCACACAGACGCTTATTAATGACGCACAATATTTTCAGTGGCGCGATCGAGGCGAGAATAGATCCCTCTGTATGTGAACGTATTTGTGAAATATTCTGTGCACAAAAACAGAAGTAAATGCATGAAAACGCATAAATGACATTTTTTGTGATGTAAACACGCGCGCTGTTTGTAAGCGCCATTACTCGCTAAAATGCTCCGTTTCTGTCAAAACATCCCCTTTATTACAGACAAAACGCATATTTTAGCTGATAAATAACAACAATCAGCGGTCCTCTCACAATACACACATTTATTAAGATTTTCCTATCGATTTTTTTTTCATAGTTTGTACCGGAACGCGCTGAACCCTTTATTGTGACGCGGCTCCGTGGCGTGCGCGGGGGATTGTGGGAAATGCAGTTCTCTTCCAGAAAGGCCAAACGCAACTCATTTTATTAGCCAAATTGGTTCAAAATGACCCTTGAACTTCATGTTTCTTCATTTTCAATTGAATACAACAACATAAAGCGTATATGACTAACTTCTACTCACAGTAAAGTAAGCTTAATAACAAACGTATTGTCATTTTTAGTTAAATTTTTATCCGATTAATCGATACAAAAATAGTAATTCGTTGCAGCCCTACATGCAACGTTTTCTTGGCGTCAAAATTCCGACGAACACGAGGAAAACGATGCTATTGCGAACGCCAGGAAAACGCTATTGCGAACGCCAGTGAAACGCCAATCGAACGCAGCGAAAACGCGTATGGCGTTCAGAGGGCGTTCATTTCGAACGTCCGTGTGGACGAGGCCTTAGCATCTCTTTTTATCTGCTCAACTAGAAGAAAGTTGTTCACCAGCTGTATCTCTGTCAAGATCTCATTTAAAACTACTTTGTCATGTTTTCTGTTTCAGGTCGGTGTTGTGGGTGTGGACTACAAGGGTCCTGCTTGTCCTCTGTGTCCTGTATGTGGCCTCAAAATATATTGGTCGAATTTTTCCTGGCTTTGTACAACACATGGTGTACTCACATGCAAGTGTGTTCAAATTTCTGCCAAAGCTGGCCGTAAATATGATTGTCACTCATGCTTTCATAGTATCATATCCCTGTGGGATCTTTTTTTTTCTCTTCCCAGTAATATACTTTGTTGACCTCAGCCGTCCTGGTGACCTTGGATTAAATCACACCATTAATCTGTATTTGACCTCTGAAGAAGGAGTGACTCTAGGCGTGTGGTCAGTTATGTGAAATCTGCATGTTATAGATGTTGTAGCTCGCTAATGTCTGTTTGCAAACATTTTAAATTCAGGTGTCCTTGTGCCCATTATTTTGCTCTGCTGTGTTATACAGGCACACAGTCCCTGAGCACAAATGGAAGGAGGCTCAAGGAAAAGATCTGGAGTGGTATGAGAAGTCCTTGGGTGATGGATCACCAATTTTCATCTATTTTCATGGCAATACGGGTAACAGGTGGGGAATTTTGTACCATATTTTTCCAGGGTGAATATGCAAGATAGCATTGTAAAGGTATTGGTTAATTAATAGACAAATGAGTAGACCAAAAGTCCAAAATATTTTAGAAGAGCTGGCCTTGTCTATAGACTTCTGTTTGTCACGGTTACAGTTTTATGATCTCTGTTTGTGCTCGTCAGTGGTGTGTACTCGGTGTACTCAACACGGTGTACTCATCACGGTGTACTCAACACTGTGTACTCAACACGGTGTTCTCTTGCAAAAGTTTTTGAAAATGACTGAATTAAAGGATTTTAGATCAAAGGCATTTGTGCACATTATACTTCCATTATGTGCTGGTTTTGTCTGGACAGTCACATTCCTGTTGCTGATTAACACATGATGCTGACTCTTTATCAAAGATTTTTTAACACTTAAATGAGTGTGTTTGCACTTTGTCCTTCATACCTGCAGTAATAGAAATGTAACTGTTTTACCAAGCGTTTAAAATATTATTTTTACTGCTTTGGCTTAAGAGCACATTTTCAGTGGCCCGTAGATGGGTTGTGTCTGTGTATTTGTGTTACTGTTTTCATGTTACTCCTATTTCCTGACCTTTATTCTGCTTGTACTTGCACAGAGCAATGCCTCACCGGATAGGAGTTGCTAATGTAAGGAACTGCTCCATTCTATCTTCAATATCAGAAACTATGTTACTATGTCACACTGATCACATCTCTTGGTGTTGCAGATCTTAAGTTCTCTTGGTTACCATGCAGTGGTCATGGACTACAGGGGTGAGTTAAACCACGTTTTGTATGTCACTTAAGAGTACTATATTTTAACATTTAAAGTTTATTTTACCAGGCAGGACATTAAGAATAGGTTGTTGTTGTTTAGAATGAAAAGCTTGTAAGTGCCAAAAAAGAGGGAAAAAATATATATATTCTTTTAAACATGTACATACTGTATGGCTCATGACATTTTAATTTTCATGGAACATACAAAAAATATATATGTTGAAAAATGTCCCCTGCCACGTAAACCAAATTAAAACCTTGGTAGGATTTGGGGACTCCACTGGTGAGCCCACAGAGGCTGGACTGTCCACTGATGCCATCCATCTGTACCGTTGGGTGAGGGCACGCAGCAAAGGGAGCCTGGTGGTCATCTGGGGTCATTCCCTTGGCACAGGGTGAGTAGGGCTGATCCAGTGCCAGACAAGCAATACAGGATTAAATAATAAATATTATTAATAAATATTATATATTATAATATACACAAAGTCATATGAGTTTTATATTTACTTGAAATTATAGTGTAACAACTAACATTGCTGTGAAGTTACAAGAGGAAGGTAAGAAATACTAAACTACTATATTTGATATGGTGATGTCTATGGCTTTTTCAAAAGTTCTTTTTTTGTTTTTTTCATTTGCCAGTAGGAGCACTACTGAACTATTACTTATTGTGCAGAATGTAGGCAAAATTTCTTATTGCATTTTTTCACAATAAATTAGTTATGGTTAGAATATCAAGTGCAAAATACTAACCCATGGCCAATAATGATTCTGTCATGTTTTAAAGAAAATATGCATACATTACAATTATTTTGTCTAAACAAAATATGCCATGGCATAATCAAGTCTAAGTGACAGTAAACTTTGTCATCAAAGCAAGATGTTTGATTTGCACATATTTAGTAACTGATTAATAAAAAAAAATACATTTGTTCGACTCTTTCTGATTTTAACTGGGAAAAGACAAATGCACCATTAATATATGACATTTTCTTAGTAATTGCTCTAGCAACTAAATGTGTCATAAATAAATACCTTATCACATAATGACACATTGTAATTTTTACTTAAAAATGCATTAGAAGTAAAGTTATAACTTCAAGATGATCATACACCTGCTTTTCCAGGGAATCCTATGGATGGCGTGATATTAGAGGGTGCATTTAAAGGTGGAAAAATTCCTCCTAATGTTGTTATTTCACATCCATTTTCATGGGTAAGCAACTTCTTTCATGTGCTGAAATAATATTGGGAGAATGTGCTTACTAAATAATTTACAGTATGTTCTAAACACTTCCACTTGGTGTAAAGTTAGTGACACGGGTGGACTGGCAATCTGCATACTGGAAAAGTCCAGAACATCCGTCCAGTCCACGGCCGTCGGCCTGCCCTGTTCAATAACCAAGATTTAGCAAGTCTAACAGCCAACAACAGCAGGGGGCGCTAATACAATAATTCGTCAAGTGTGAAATCCATATAGATGCCTGAAGGCCCAGTTGGTGGACCTATTTGGGAGTAAGTCCAGGGGCGTTTTTCAGTCCCAGTCCATTCCATGGATAGAGACTAAATCCCATTTGTTGCAGTGGACAGTTTAAGTTCTTCATCCTCCTCTAAAGCTTTGTTGAAGTTAAATTTCTGATTGTTTGTCAGGTTGGAGAGTGTGTTTACTAGACCTTCCTGTCTGTAGTCCAAAACTGTAGTCCACTGAAAACGTGTAGTGCCTTATTAAGCTCATAATTCATTCCTTCATTATCGGAAACACTTAATCTCAATCAAGGTCACGATGACTGGAGACTATCCCAGAACTATAGGCAAGGGGCGGGGACCCAACACACAGCAGGGCCACACACACTCACATTAGCCAACCAACCTAAACTGCATGCTTTTGGATTGTGGGCGGACAATGGAGCACCTAAAGAAAACCCATACACAGAAGGCCCCTGGCTGACCCTGGGATCAAGCTCAGCACTTTCTTGCTATGAGGCAACAGCACTAACGGCGATAGCAGAAATTATATTAGTATCAATAATGATAATTAAAAACAGAGGTAAATTATCTTCTATACTAACCTTTTGGAACTTGTTGCACGTATCACTTTAAGAAAGAGTGTCAAATGCTTTTTGATTGTTAGCATTGGGTAGTTGCTTTTAATAAAATGGTTTGTGTAGGTCGTGTTGGTTTGTCAATGCCTTCTAACATCTGAATATTATATTTTCTGAACATGTGAACATACAGTATCTAGAAATTGTATGCCATAAAACAGCTTACTCACCCTTTTTTTCTCTCTTTAGTACTACTGGAGGTTTCCCTATATTCAGTATTTTTCCCAAGATTTATTTAAAACAAATAATGTTGTCTTTCCATCTGGTGACAAGTAAGTATAATTCAAACATGGGTCATCATAACAACACAACAATAGTTTTGTTTTGAATAAGGACATTTATTTTGTGACAGTTTGAAGAAAATGAAAAATCCCCTTCTGATTCTTCATTCTAAAGATGACCATGTGGTTCCCTTTCAGACTGCTCAAGAGGTAAAGGACACAGGTGTATGCACTTAAAGTGTATCTGTGACTATTTTGTGGTTTTGGATATTGAGATTTTAAAAACTGTATTTTCCTGTCCAGCTTTACAACATAGCCAAAAGTGCTATAAATTCAGAAGACAAAGTCAAACTGGTATTGTTTGATGGCTCTCATGGATATCTTCATAATGGACTCTACAGGGACCCTGCTACACCAAATATCATAAGGTGATGACACAAATTTAGTCTTGTTTTCTAATAGACTGAGCACAAAAATACAATGTTGTAATGATGACAATGAAAATCTAAATCCATTGATGACTGTTATGCCTAAAAAAATATACAGATTAATTGATACCTTCATTTTTTATTACAGGGAATTTGTGGAGTCCATCAGAATGTAATCTAGAAACATCAAAAGATTGTGGCAATTGATTTTCATGATTAATAAGGTAAAAAAAAAAACATGTTGGGTGATTTAAAAAATGAAAGAATATGAAGAGGGAAATGTTGTATGGCAGTTATTTTTGTGTTGAGGATGGTCTAGTTCCCTATGGATCAGAATCAGAATGAAGTTTACTGCCAAGTGTCACATACAACACTAAGAGCTAAAATATTTGGAAAAAAGTGTTTTTATGTACAAGATACAAATATGAACAGAGGAAAATGGGGAAAAATGTGTTTTCAAAGAGAATGCAAGGATATGCAGTTATTTACAAAGTTTATCAGTACAGAACACAGAATGAGAAAAGTCCAGACATAAATGAGACAGAAGTGGAGAATGTGTGCAATTGATTTGAATAAATCAACTTTATAATCTGAACCAAGGATGTGCAATAGTGCCATGTTCACAGTATGCAATGCATAATATGACAATATAGGTAAAATGCAGTACAGAGTTGGAGAGAGTCAGTTGTGGACAGTAGAAGGGAGAGACTGAAAGAGTTTATAGGTTTGGATCCAACTCTTGTTCAAGGCTGACTTTGACCTCCCAATCATTTTTGGAAACCCCCAGCAATGCATTTTAACACTAGTGTTGTTAAAAACATCTAATAATTAAATCAGCTTCACCTGAGGTAATAATAATCTTATATTAAATATAAATGGAATAAATTTGTTGCCACCTGTTTATTTTGTTGTCAGTGGAAAAATCATGTTTAAGGCTCAAGGCTGATTTTTTTTTTTCTTTCACTCAAAGCTTCATTTGGAATTTTGCATTACTTGTCTTTACAGTGTGTGTATTCTCAGTTTGCAGTGATTGTAAGGTTTTCCTCCCTGGTAATGGATACTAATAATGTGGTCATTTTAATGCAATCCAGTGTTATAAATCATATGAACAGATTAATACTGTTTTGTGTGTTTGAATTGTTATTTCCCTGTTTATTTTACTGTGGGCCGCGAGTTAGGAATCTCAGTTCCAAACGGCCTACTTTATTGTACTCCTTTATTTCCTCGGTTGAATAAGGAAATACTAATTTTGGTTATTTGTATTGCACATTAAAAAGTTATTTATAAGTTTTTTTATTCATCAAATTTACTACTGTGACGTACGCACCGGTGTTCTATCGTTCGTGCTCGTTACAAGAAGGAACTTCTTCGGATGACGTGGCTGAAGGTGGCGGAGCGCTGTGTGCGCAGTGTTCCGCAACAAAGCGCGAGTTCACCGCTGCCGTCTCCGATTGGTTCCTGGCTTCCACGTGAGCGTTTTGCGCCAATCCCTGACGAGTACGATGACGCTGCGCGAAACGATTGGCGACAGACTAGTACGAGAGCATCCCAAGACAACCGCTGTCATAGAACCAGGAAGAAGAAAGGTGGGATAGCTGCGAAAAAAGCTAATATCCCCCAGTCAGACGGAAAACTTTGCCTCGGAAAATCATGGGGTCATCGAGGTGGAAGGCCGCAGCGGTTGTCTTGCTGTCTGTTATAAGTTTATTATCGCCTGTACGAGCCGACGAGCATGAGCACACGGTAAGGAAAATGTTTTCGGCCCGACAGGAGCCGAGTGTGTCTTTAGCCGGACGAATGATTCATGGTGATCGTTGCTTTTTATAAGTAGTGACCGGCCTTCAAGACTGGAAAACAAATCAGATCTAGGCTGTCTGAACCCACTTTCATCTTGCCAGGGTCATTGTAACGCGACCTGGCCATCTTTTCGGCTCCTGAAGCTAACGCTAAAGGGGAATAGGTATCGTTAGCGGCCGCTAACATTAGCTTAGCTATGTGTTACAGCAGGGAATGAGCCTGATTAGCAGCATGAGCTAAACACTGTCAGCCGCGTAATTAAAACGACTGTCCGTTACAGTCTGGGATAAATGCAGGCCCGTGGTTTGGAAAATGTATTGCTGAAGTCAGTAAAGTCGACGGATTGTGGAGGGCTAAATGTTAATGCTAACGTTAGTTAATATGTCCGCCTGTGCACACAGACGTATCCGGTTTGGCGCAGGCCTGCCACGGGAGTTAGACAGGATCTGGATATTTACTAGGGTTGTGCGATACTGGAAAATGACATTACAGTATTTATTTTCTCCGCGGTTTAGATTGCGATATGGGAGTAAAAGTTTATACATTTCCCTCAAAGTTGTTGAATAGATGTAAGTGCAATGAACCTGTCGTTGTTTAGTGGTTGGGATGCATCTGCGTAGGACATAAAAAATAATCATCACAAAAGTTGGATAATAACATTTTTATTCTGAAGCCTCTTGAACTACGGTTTCTTGAACTTATTTTGAAAGTGGTACAATTGGCACACCAACCACAGAAATAGAGCAGGAGGGTTTATTACACTTTGACTCAACATGACACCATTGTATTCATTGAATAGTCTTCTACCATTCCAGACTGAAGTTAGTTGTCAGTTGTTATAACAAACATACTTCTTCAGTCGTGAGAATGAGAATTAATTTTATTTTGAGGATGAATTGTCCTTCTGTATTTCAGCAAAAAGCTGGCAGCATGAAGTGTTTGATTTTTCTTAATTTAGTTCTAATTTGTGACTTGTGCGCATTACAATGCAGTCCTGAAATAATCTAATGTCAAGAAAGACAAAGTAAAATCAAATGATTATATCTTTATTACAGGGTGGAGATAGGATCCTATTTGGATACATTAAAATCCTCCATCCATATCTCAAAACTACCTCATTTGATTCCCTGGACTAGGCCCAGAACAAGTTATGGTTATGTTACGTGTATCTTTTTTGCTACCCAGATTCTTGTAGCCCAAATTAAATCCATTAGATTTCTAGCTAAAGCTGAGCAGAGATGTATAAAGGCCAAAAAGTTACATGTTACATGTGGATGTGGTAATTTTTAAGTTCAATCTCTGACCGTCTCCATGTTAACTTGCTGTTGTCTGGATGTTGATGGTCTTGTCTCAGACAGGTTTGTCCTGATTCACTCAGAGCCCACTATTCCCCAGCCATGTGAATAGTAAGTGAATTGTAGAAGATGAGTGAGGGGTTACAGTTACACACACACACACAAAGACCGTCTTTTTGTGCCAGTGTAACTGATGATCTCGGAATTGTGCATTAGTTTGTGTATGTAGTGAGAAAACTAAGGACCAGGAAGATGGAGTCTCTTTTGCTTTGAAGTTTTTGGCTGTATTTGAGATTTATTATCTTGACGTGGTGATTAACTGGGCTGATTTGCAAAAGCCAGGCTTGATCTGAATTCAAGGCTTTGTAGTTTCTGTTTATGCAGTGTTTTATGATTCTTTCTCTCTCAAACTCTCTCTCACTCTCTCTTGTCACTACAGTGGCTTTTCTTGATGGTCTGCACCTTTTCACCTTCACGGTGCTGAATGTGCTGTATTTGATTCTGTTTATACGCTACCTGTATACTCCTCATTACAGAGGTCATGGTTCAGACATCTGTGAAAAAGCTTTTATGAGAGGTTTTGTGGTTTGACTAGTGAAACACTGCAGAAGAATAGATAATTCAATCCTTGTTTCCTCATCATGATGTACAAGGCGTCTGGTTGTTTTAGAGTTCAAAGACATGCATTGTTTACATTTTGACCACTAGCTCGCTGATGTAAACTGTCCATATCATTGGTTAAGTAATAGGCTGTTTATCTGTTCATTCATAAGTTTGCTAGCAGATATTTCTATTTGTTGTAGTTTAGAGTGCCGCTTAATGGTAATTTATGATAATTCATGTTAATTCGTTGAATAATCCACACCACTGAGCTCAAACTCCGTTCTGGTTCATGGGGCAGTTGATGTTTAAGGCCACTTATAGACAAATAGAATAAAGAAGTTTAAGAAGCATGGCTAAAGGTTTTTATGGATTTGGTCCTGAGCTAACAATGGGAAAATTTGGGGCACATTTTAATTATCTGCTCATCTAGACGACTGTTTATGACCATTAAAAATGTCAATGCATGGTCGTGTGTATTTCATAACAAGATGAAAGAATAGACTGAAATGAAGAATGAAAAATGTTGAAATCAGCACAATATTAGATTTGCTGAAATTGACTATATGCTGCCTTAGAAATAAGACAGTGTAGCTGAAATCAACAATGACAAAATACCCTACAGTGTTCTCAGAATGATGTTACAGCATAACAGGAATATTTGGGAATGCAAAAAATAGTGTTGGAAATGAAAGGGAAATGATTGAGAGAGATTGAGAATCACACACACACACACACACACACACACACGTGTGTGTGTGTGTGTGTGTGTGTGTGTGTGTATATATATGTATGTGTGTGTATATATATGTATGTATATGTTTATAAGTATATAAGTTTTCCTGTATACCATAAGAGGCTGGTCTCTTGGTTATAGAAAACATGCTTTAGATTAGTTCTGGAACTACATTCCCCCATAGGATGTATCTCTAAGGGAGTTGCATTTCTTCAGTGGTATTGCTAATCTCCAAGCAGTAATTTGATGATTGATCTCAAATGCTGAAATCCTGAAATTCAACTCTTGGTTTTGATAGCATTAGTCTTTCTGTTTAGAGCTGCACCATTGTACACATTACCAGAGCAGGAAATGTACCTGTGTTTACCTGTACCTGTGTGTATAGGTGTTATGCTATTACTGTACTGTAGCTTTGCTATAACTTTTGGTCACGCTTCTTTAAAATATAATTAACTGTTAAAACTAGAATGTCCAGTGCTATAGGAATGTGTCACTTCATTGTAGTAAAACGTGCCACCGAGTGGTTGTGGCTTCTTTTGTAGTGTTTGAGAAAGGAATGGGAGTCTAAGTTGATGACAACCTTTAATACTATTGAAGGAATGGACTCCATTGAGGTGGCAGAGCTGAATGCAGTAGGCTGTTCTACATCGATAGCTCGATTTAATCATTAATGAGTTCAGAGCATGGATCTATATTGAAAACACTGAAGACATCATATATATTGTAACATTACTTTTTATTTACACGTCTGTCTGAGCTTAGGAATAAAAATGCTAAATGATACTTTAGTTTCCTTTTGTGATTTGATACAAAGAGAAGTGATTAATTTACACTCCTACCAGCCTTATTACTGCATTAGTGTGGCTGGGAAGTCTAGGTGGTGCTCGAACATTGACCCTTAAAGACCCTTTTGTTATATGTTTCTATAATATTTTGTCTATTTCTGTAGCATTGTACATGGCTCTAAAAACAAGAGAATTTAGGTGGTGGTAGTGGTGGGGTCACAGTGGTTTAAGTGACTGCAATGGTTTGATGGCATAAAGTGTTTGAATCCCAGGAGAACCTAAATCCAACACTGAGTCTGCGAGTATAACCCTTAGCCTTAGGTTGTTCCGGGAGCTCTGGATAAAGGCGTAACCATAATGTCATGTATGACGATGCATGTAGCAAATTTACATTTAGCAGACACTCATATCCAGAGTGACTTCCATTTTACAATTTCTGGCACAGTTTCCCGGTGCAACTTGAGGTAAAGGGTCTTGCTCTGGGACCCAGTGATGGTAGTTCTCGCGGTAGGATTCGAACCCATGACCTCTTGGTCCAAAGGCAAGTGTCCTAACCACTGGACCCACATTCAAACTGAACGTTGAATCTGACTCTGACAAAGGGATGAAAAAGGACCAGTGCAATGCCCAAAACTTTTACGAAATTCATGTATATATTTTTGCTTTCAACAGTATACAGACAAAGAAGAGGTGGTTCTATGGATGAACACAGTGGGGCCGTATCATAATAGACAGGAGACTTACAAGTACTTCTCCCTGCCCTTCTGCGTGGGCCACAAAAAGACCATTGGCCATTACCATGAGACGCTGGGAGAAGCTCTACAGGGAGTTGAGCTGGAGTTCAGTGGCTTAGACATCAAGTATAAAGGTAAGAGTGTCCTTTTGCCATTGATGTTCTCACCATTTAAAGGCCTATTTCCAAAAATACAGGCAGTAATATTACCCTCTAATATTGGTTCGACAAAGCTAATGGCCTGAAGACAAGTGTAGGCCTAGATATTATATTTAAGAGCATAGGATGAGGAATTTGATCATGTCTAAAGGAATATGGAACATCATACCTTGTGGTCAGTATTAAAAATTCAACAAATCAAATGTTTTTTAAAGAAACAGTAATACATTTTTAGATGAACAAGGTTGTATGAAACAGAAGGTTAAATGCATTTTTTGGTGGGGAAACACCAGAGGTGGAAAGTAATCAATTACATTTACTCACGTTACTGTAATTGAGTAGTTTTTGTGAGTAATTTGTAATTTTTTAAGTAGCTTTTGAAATAGGTAATTTTACTTTTACTCAAGTACATTTTGATCCAAGTGTTTTACTTCGCTACATTGGAAAACCCCCCCGTTACTGAGTAAAAAATGAAATGCGGGGAAAAAACCCCAAGTCGCCTGAACTGAAAGGAAATTGCGCGGGCGTTCACGCGGCATTCCCACTGTTTTAATGTAGCCTATCGTTAGATGATGGCTGGTGCCGAGCAAGAGGTAGATTGCACACTGTACCTCTCGACAGGTTGTAGTTAATTTGTCAATTCTATTTTCTATAGAAGTGTTACACAGTGTTACTATGGAATCGCTCAGTTGTCTTTAACATGTGAGTGTCCCGGACACTTTGAGTTTGGTCATGCAACTTATGCCACTTGTACTTGAAAATGTTTTATGGGGTGGTCTGAACAAACTTTGCACATTATACCGCCTAAAAGTTGATTAAAAACAACTAGTGCTGGATTGGATTTATGACTAGTCCTTTTTTACATCAAGAAATTGAAAGTAACTAAGTAACTTTTACTCAAAGTAAATTTTAAATTAAGTACTTTTTTACTTTTACTCGAATAGATTCTTAGATGGGTACTTTTACTTTTACTTGAGTAGAATTTAAGCAAAGTAAAGATACTTTTCCTTAATTACAATTTTTCAGTACTTTTTCCACCTCTGGGAAACACTAACAGCATGTTTTTTCCATCACAGACGAAGTGATGCAGATGACTTACTGTGAAATCGACTTGGACAAAATGAAAAAGGATGCCTTTGTCTATGCAATTAAGAATCACTACTGGTACCAAATGTACATTGATGACCTTCCCATCTGGGGTGAGTGGTTTAGAAACATCCAGCTGATCAAATACTTTGAAATTCAGTACTTATTATCATCAGTTTATCAGCTGGATCGAAGGTGTGTTTTCCTCAACCTGATTTTGTGGGATAATGCTGGACTCTTTGACAGATCTTGGGTAATGATTGAATGTGGAAGCTTATTACCAAAGCAAACTTCATTTCAATGTGAACATATTTGGCATTGTGCAAAAAAGTCGATACCTCAATATATCGTGATATTTCCATTTACGATATACTATATCAGTTTCTAGCTCCAAAAATCAATATTTCCGAGGAGGAGAATCATGCACCACAAGCAACCTCAGATTACTGACTGGACACTTTCTTATTTTCAATCTTATGCACGTCATCTTAACGTTTTTGGTGTCCACTAGTTCAGTGTGTTAAAATGCAAAGACAAAGTTAAAATTCAGTTCTGGGTTATGTTGTTTTGGCTGAATTATTAATGTAATGTGATTCATTAAGACCACCCAGATCGTACACAGCAACTTCGCATTTAAGCTCTGTTTTTACATTTTCAGTGAACTGTAGAATATCACAATATGTATAGTATCCCAATATATGGTGATGTAATCATATCGTGACACATGTATCGTATCGTGAGGTCCTTGCCAATACCCACCCCTAATTCCAAGTTTGATTGTGTGGTGTTTACAGAACTGACACATGGAACATTTATCAAATAACCAGCAAGTTGTCATTACTGGTTGTGTTGTAATGTGGACGATAATTTTGTTTCAGGGATTGTTGGAGAAGCAGATGAGAACGGAGAGGACTATTACCTCTGGACATACAAAAAGCTGGAAATTGGCTACAATGGAAACAGGATTGTGGATGTTAACTTAACTAGTGAAGGGAAAGTCAAGCTTGTTCCGAACACAAGGATTGCCATGTCCTACTCAGTTAGTACATGTCTTTTAGACTTTCTTCTCATGTCTGTTAATTGCCTGTACTTCCCATGTACTGTTTGACAGTACACCATGGTCTAATGACTTTATTTTTTGTGATGAACAGTTTTTTTAAACACAATGTGTTACTAATTCGAAAAATATTGAAACAAAGTATTTCTTATCCATAATTTTAGGTCAAGTGGAAAAAGTCTGACGTGAAATTTGAGGATCGTTTTGACAAATACCTGGATCCATCCTTCTTTCAGCACAGAGTAAGGCCCATAAATTCTTGTCGAGTCAAATCGATAAAAGCTGCTACTTATTTTTATTCTCAGCAAGTGGGTGGTAAAACTTCTGGTGCCTGTACAAGGACATCTTCCTCCTAACATTGTTCTGTTCTGTCCTTGGACAGATTCACTGGTTCTCCATATTTAACTCCTTTATGATGGTGATCTTCTTGGTGGGACTGGTGTCCATGATCCTGATGAGAACACTAAGGAAGGACTATGCAAGATACAGCAAAGAGGAGGAAATGGACGATATGGTGAGCGTGTCACTCAGCTTTTTGTTTTTCTCACGCACCCACATACACAGTTCAATCCCTTAGCACTGAATGAGATAAACAAAGAAATGGATTTTTCTTGTGACTTGGAACACTGCACTGTATTTTAATAATTGATTTCTTTCATGGATGCTATTGTGACTTCACAATACATTAAAAAATTCTGGAACTCCCTACCTGCTACTCATTAGGTGTTAACATAACAAGATGATCCAAACGGTTTCATGTATTTGTTTGAGGCAACAGATGCCCATGGACTCAGGGGGCTTTCAAGCACCACATGAACCCCTCCTTCCTTTTTCTCACTGTGTACAGGACCGAGACCTTGGGGACGAGTATGGATGGAAGCAGGTTCATGGTGATGTGTTCCGTCCTTCCAGCCATCCCTTGATCTTCTCCTCCCTTATTGGCTCCGGTTGCCAAATTTTCTCTGTGTCCTTGATCGTCATCATTGTGGCCATGCTTGAGGATTTGTACACAGAGTAAGTCACAAAGGCAGACAGGGTCACGTTTTGTTATTCAAAGGCCAACTGAACTAAATCAAGTTGTTGATGATGATACACTGGAATAGTTAGTTTAGTACTGTAGATTTTTGGGCTTGTTATTTAAAGGTTACAGAAATGGACATCAGCTAACGCAGTTAAAACAGGTTCTTTTGGGAGAAGAAACATAGAGCTACCAGTCAGCAGACACGTCACCAATTTGTACACTAAGCAAAGTTGGATAAAAAAGATGAAGAAATTGCTGAGGCATGTAATGCTATTTAAAAGCTTTACCTCCTCAAGTTATAACTGCCAAAGGAAGGAGTTTTTGGAGGCTGTGATGTAGCTGTACTTTCATAAAAAAATTAAAGGCTGTACAGAAAGCCCTATGGACACTCATATTTTTTTACCATCACTTTGTGAATATATTGATGTCATATGTCCGCTTGCAGGAGAGGATCTATGCTGAGCACAGCCATATTTGTGTATGCTGCCACATCACCTGTAAATGGGTATTTTGGTGGAAGCCTGTATGCAAAACAAGGGGGTAAGTGCATCACTACAGCTGTGTAGTATTTGAATACTGCAGGTTCCTGAGCCTGTCAAGATTTAGCTATTCCATTAAAGTTCTCTTATTGCCTTTTTTACAGGGAGGAGATGGATAAAGCAAATGTTTATTGGAGCCTTCCTGATCCCTGCTATGGTGTGTGGCACAGCCTTCTTCATCAACTTCATCGCTATCTATTATCACGCATCCAGGGCCATCCCGTTCGGCACCATGGTGAGTGTTGAGCCGAAATTGTCATAATTAAAATGTAGCAATTGTCACTGAAGCTGTGCGTCATGCATGGCTGTGTGTGAAATCTTCAGGTCCCACTAGGCAGATTCTGTACACTCCGTTTTGCCTTTTTTATGGTGATGTATCAGTCAGACAGCCACGTGGTGACATTGTGCAGTCAAGTTCCCATGTTCACCTCCGAGCTGTCTGAGGGTTGTCACAGCCTTACTGTTTCATGACTGTTTACAAAGCAAGTGGTTACGTGTCATACTCGTCCAAGTCAGAGGAAACTTTACTGTAACAAATGCTAAAAATAAAAACAATTCTGTGTATGAGCATTAAAACACTGAAATAATGCAATGATTAAACTGTGAAAAGAACAGAGCGTGCGAATACAGAGCTGACAGTTCACAGTCCTCAGCGATGATCATTACACCATCGTCTTAGAATAAACACACTAAATGTTGTTGGTGTATTTAGTGTAAGACAATTAAACTGTCAAAATTTTATGTTGACCAACTCAGTTGACCAATACAATCATGCAATGTAATAACGTTAGAGATTTCGTGTTGTGTCCAAGTGCTCTTGATTACCTGGTTATGGTGTTAAACATTATTCTTATGGAGTGGTAGTGTTGATCAGCGTTACTAATAATTTATGGATGTACTATATATAGTTAATTTTAAAGATTTTTAATAAGCAAATAGAGATCATTCATAGTACTTTATGTGGCAATAATATAGCAAATGTACATTACTGCCATGGTGCCTGTCTGTTCCTGTAGTTCTCTGCTGTGACTTTGATTTTGTTGTCTTAGAGAGTGGAAACCAAAACATTTGGCTCTTATAAGACTGATGGTGATCATGTGGAGTAAGAGTTTTCATGCATTGTTTTTTCCAGGTTGCTGTGTGCTGTATCTGTTTCTTTGTAATCCTGCCTCTGAACCTTGTGGGGACGATCTTGGGTCGGAATCTTTCAGGCCAGCCCAACTTCCCATGCAGGGTCAACGCTGTCCCCAGACCCATTCCAGAAAAGAAATGGTACACCCGTCTTCTTGCTATGGAGTTATTTCTCTGTGGTTATGAGTCAAACATTTTTATTTGCAAATTGCTCAGGGAATATGATGTTACATATATGGTATGTTGCATGCATTTTAGAGAGCAGATTCTAAATCCAAAAGTTTGTTTAAGATCTTTCTTTATTGTAGATCTCACTATCTCTAGATCTATACCTCCTTCTGATGTTATGTCACAGTATACGTAATGTCTTATCCCCCAGGTTCTATTTCTCTTCAGTTTTGTAAACAATTCTTTAGCAAGGTTTCCCTACAATTTATTTCTAGCAGTGTGTACTTATCTCATCAAGTGTTTTTTGTTTCCCTCATATGTTTATGTAACTATTTACTATTTACACCTTGTGCTGCATGTTTATATGTATTTATTAATGCTGTAAGTAGGTGTTTTTATCATGATCATAAATTATTCCCTCTCTTCCCCATTTGATTGGTCAGGTTCATGGAGCCAGCTGTCATTGTGTGCTTGGGTGGAATCCTTCCTTTTGGCTCTATATTTATTGAGATGTAAGGCTGCTCTCACCTCATTCACCACCTCTTTTATTTGTGGAAAGTCTATTGGCTGTGATAAGAAACATTTTCTCTTCCTCCTCCCTCTTTTTAGGTACTTCATTTTCACATCTTTCTGGGCCTATAAAATTTACTACGTGTACGGCTTCATGATGCTTGTTCTGGTGATCTTGTGCATCGTGACTGTGTGTGTGACCATCGTCTGCACTTACTTTCTCCTCAATGCTGAAGACTACAGATGGTGAGGAAGACGCCTGTGACAACAACTTATTATTTTGAGGATTGATCTTAAATTTATTCATAGAGAAAAACAGGAAATAGAACTAGAGGAAAATAGTTTTAAAAATTCTATAATTTCGAATTTCTTGACATTTAATTTACAGGCAGTGGACGAGCTTCCTCTCGGCAGCATCCACGGCAGTTTACGTTTACATGTATTCTTTTTACTACTATTTCTTCAAAACAAAGTGAGTATTTTTATCCTCTTTGTTGGCTAATTTCATTTTTCTTTCCACTAAAGCATTGATTTCAGTACAGTGAATGACACTTATGATGATAAAAATGGTGTAATTTTTTTCCTGTTTGGAAGCCTCAGCAGCTCTTTCTCTGTTTCTCCCCCTCTGCAGGATGTACGGCTTATTTCAGACATCGTTCTATTTTGGCTACATGGCCGTGTTCAGTACTGCTCTGGGTATAATGTGTGGTATGTATGAAAGGCTCGTTGATCTTGACTGAATGGTTCCAGTTATCTCCTCAGTTTCTTCACATGAACAGAGAGCAGCCTGGAATTTGTGTGTACATAAGTTAAAAAATGACTTATTTTCTCATTTTTTGTGTATTGCCACAGGAGCGGTTGGTTACATGGGAACAAGTGCCTTTGTGAGGAAGATCTACACAAATGTGAAAATCGATTAGCAGCTGTCCTTCATCGCCGCAATGACTCAGCATTTTCCCAGCAGTGGTGGGCACAAGTCTTTGTTTCTTTTGCAGGAAGAGATTGTGGTCTTGTACAATTCTAGTTTTCCATTTTTCTCAATGAATTCAAGGTGGCAAATTGTGCACACAAAGTTATAATGGGGAAAAAATAAAACATGAATTTTATTTTTACTTTTTTATTATTATTGTAGTTCTTTTTTTCTTTTGGGCAACTGTCTAGAATTTATGCAGTTTTGAAATGAAAAAAACGTAAACCACAACCATGACTCGGTCCCAAACTGCACCATCATGCTACACGGTATGTCAAAGTAAGAAGCTGCCATTTGGTGGTGCGTTCCAGTACAGCAGTTTGGGCTGTAGCTCTGTCCTATCTCTGATAAACTCTCCCTCCACCCTTCAGTGAACATAGACCTTTATTGATGGAATAGTCTAGCTCTCTTCAGTGAAGAGGCCAAAGTGTATTGAGAGCCTTTGTTCTATTATATGAGAATATTGGAGAGTTGGGTTTGTGTCCATGCTCCTGCTTGTCTGTTTTGTATTACCAAGTTGCGTGATGCTGTTGTTGTATTGTTTCAAATGCTTGTGAGTCACCAAGATCATATTTTGCATTTCCAAAATAGTCACACTGGAAGTTTGTATCTCCCATCCTTTAAAAGCTTGGTATAGGCTAAGAGCTGTAGCCAGACAAATACCAAACTGTGAGTTTACACTTGTTTCAATCAGTTAACTAAAAACAAACCAGTTAAACCACAACTTCCAGCATTTCCCCCTGCCTAGGACATAGATTTGTGGAGGACTGGCCGTCTGAGAGAATTGTAGATCAGGTGGCAAGATTATTTTAATTGTTTTTTTTTTTGTTTGTTTTTTGTTTTTGAGGTGGTCTTGTATTTTTCCAGTTTAGTCTTACTTTTAATATGGGGTTTGAATGAAGTCTGATTGTGAAGGTAGCATACGGATGGGGTATAAAAGTGTATATAACCTTAATAATGTAACTGTAGATGTAGATCCCAAATGTATTTTGGTTGTACAGATTTATTACAGGGTGTTTTTTAAAAAAAAAAAGACATTCAGTTTAAAGATTTTCGTTCTGTCTTCTCGTCTTTTGTTTTCAAGCTTGGGGTGGGCAGCACTGTTACATCTTGCCTGTTATTGCATGAAGTGTTCACCAACAATGAATTTTTAAAAATGATTCCTGACACTTTTGTTTGCCTACCCTTTCTCATCTGTATCCGGTGAATCAAATCAAAAAGTGCTTCATTGCTTTTGTGCTGCTTGTAGAGGAGATAATGACTACATTTTTAAAAAGTTATAATTTAAAGCTTTAAATGGCTCTCGTAAAGATGAAGAGTCACCTCCCTGATGCTAATTTTCATACCCGTTACCACAAGCAACATTGTGAATGTCGGACTTGTGCCGAGTCTCTGCTAGCATACTGTAAAGTTTGACATTATTATACATTTTATTAAATGTTTTCATTACAACATTTACTTTTTGGGGGGGGGGTCCACTGTGTAAATACAGTATGTGACTAAAGACAGCAGAGATTTTTTTTCTAACCCCTAAGCTCCCAAACATCAGTCGATTTCTTTCTGGTTCCTCATGTCATGAACCCTGTGATGTCTGAAGGGACATTTAAAACATGCTATTAAAAAAAACTTGCTGTAAAAATAAATGAATAAACAATGTTTATGTACAGAGGTTATATAGGCATGGTTTGAATTCTGGACGTGAAGTTGTCTTATCAATATTTTTTGTTAAGTGATTTCTTTTCCCAGTTCAAGACAACTGAACAAGGAACCAAGTTTTACACACATTTTCTCTGTAATTGATTGCACTTTTCAATCAATAGAATAAAAGAATGGTGTGATGGCAGTTTCACCTGTCTTTTATAATATTTTAAACAAAATCTAAAATCACATTAACAGTTAATATCATATACAAAACATTTTCAGAGACTGAAAAACATGCTTACTCAACCCAACAACTTTATTTATTTTGTTGCATACAGACAACTAATGACTAAACACCCAATATGTTGAAAGGGTACAGAAGTGATTATTTTCTGAATTTGGTCTGCGCATTACAAATCTGAGTCAAAATAATCAGTGCATTAACATTATAAGAGCTAGTAGAATCTGAACCTGGTGTAGTTTTAATTGACTTTTTCAAAGTACTCCTTTGAACCTTCTGGGGTTGGCTTTATCTGAAATACAGAAATAATAAAAAATAAATACCCACAAGACACTTCAACCTTGGTCTAGTATATTATATAAAAGTTTTATTGCGTCAAGGTCAAATTTTCAAGAGGCTACTGACCGTGGGTGATTTTGGGGTCCAGCTGGCAGGACAGACCTCTCCATGTGTCTCTACAAACTGGAAGGCCTTAATGAGGCGCAGCGTCTCTTCAACTGAGCGTCCCACTGGAAGATCGTTGATGCTCATGTGTCTGATCACACCAGTGGGATCAATAATAAACAGTCCCCTACCAAGAGAAATATTAGGCATTGAGAAAACACGGAACAATGCCCTAACGAATTTCCTCTTAAATGTACTAGAGACGCTTGAATGAAGCACTGAAGAAAAATGACAATCATAGCAGCAATGTATTTTATCACAATACCTCAGAGCTATTCCCGGGCCTTCCAGCAGGACTCCATAGTCTCTGGAGACCTGCTTATTGAGGTCTGCCAGCAGGGGAATATGAATTTTACCCAGGCCCCCACTCTACAAGCAAACAACAGAGGCTAAAGTTCAAGGTGAGGGATTAGCAATTCAGCTTGGCTGAAGCTAATGTGCTTATCTCAGATGCAAAAAGACTTCTTGCAACAGGACATTAATAGCCGACATAATGGACAGAATCAGCTGGGAATGCAAACAGCCTATGCAAAAAGTAGTTAAACCTTTCTAGGGGTGTTTGTCCAGGCAAGGTGGGTAAAATGGGAATCCACAGACACACCAACCACCTCACAGTTGATATCATGGAATTCGTTGGCCTTGTCACTGAATGCGATAATCTCAGTGGGACAGACAAATGTACTGAAAATAAAACAATTTCACAACATTATGCAGTGATTTTCGTACAAACTTCACGCAAGGAGGTATTTATTAAGAAAAACAGCCAGAAAAGGTTTGGGTATGATAAATCAATGAATACAATCTACTTATTTGGTTATTCTGTTCATATGAATTGTGATTTATGATGTTTATTTCTTTAGTTTTTTAAAAACTTGTTTCATGTTTACATTTTTTTTTCCATTTGATACCAAAATTTTATGCCTTGAACAATTTTTGCTGGGTAAAGATCTATAGTTGACCTGTAAATGCCGTCAATTTAAGATTTTTTGAACTATGTTGACTTTGCTAAGTTATGCAATATTTTAATATGTTTTATTTTGTTTTACAAAAGGAATGCCAAAGTCGAGCCTGATGTCTTACACAAAAATACTCCATCCACTATCTTAGGTTTGATACTCAAAGCCCAAGTATCTCTATCAGGACTATCTCTATCAAATTGGTTTGGCACATCCCTAATTAAAACCACAAGAAATACTTCAGGAACTTTCTTAAAATCATTAAAGCGTAGACCAGTACAGGAAGATTCAATGTTCAAATGAACTACAAATGTTTGTTAAATGACAAAGTGACTTACAAGTCAAGTGGGTAGAAAAACAGGACCAGGTATTTGCCTTTATAGTCATCCAGACTGATCTCTTTGAATTCTCCGTTGTAAACAGCAGTGCCCTTGAAGTGAGGAGCATGCTGTGTGACGGCTGGTGCCCATTTAGCAGCACCTGGGGTAAGATTTATTTTTTAAAACTCTCTATTAACAGACTAAATAAACAAAAACAATAAGTGGGTCAAACTTCTTAATTATTGGAACGTACTGAAGGATAAGCTGGCTTTCTGTATGATGGGCAATGTTAACACTCTGGAGGTTCTGTTCACAGAGGCCAAAGTCCGCAGTCCTACCACAGCAGTCCGGGCTGCCTGCAATTAGAAGCAGAGAATAAGTGGATCAAAAGCTTTCATGCTAGTGTCTCAATTTTTAAGACTGGCAGTCGAATCAATAAAGAACTGGGACCTTGATTCTACATATCTCAGAACTGAGAGGTGACTTGACATAGCAGTTTAGCGGCTCTAGAAATTATGTAGCTACATGAACTCAGTTAATAATTAACAATAAAATTAACCAAAGAAAGACAGAACACTGGGGCCTAAATGAAGTAATGTGGAGAGCTAATTTTAACAGAGTTCATTGTCATTTTCAGTTATTTGTCAATTTAACCTAGAAGAAGTGAGGTAGGAGAAGACAATCTCAAGTGAAGATGACATTAAAAATGCTGCTGGGATCTTGTGAAGTAAATATATGAATACATGATTGGATTAGAACATATGTCATTCATACAATCAATATTGTATTATTTCTTTAACAACTGTTTATTCTAGGAATCCTGAAAAAGCCACTGACACTTGGAATCGACTCATAGTCCTTAGAGTCGGAACCGAAACCGAGTCGAATCCTCCGACCTGAACATGAGCCGGTTCATAACGATCTGAACCTGAGTATGCTCTTAGCAACCTGGAGTCGATTCCTAGAGACCACAGCTGGAATCAGACTGGAGTCGATTCATAACCAGCGGAACACGAGTCTCAATTAGACGGACCGGAGCGTTATGACGGCGTCAAAATCCAACACTCGCGTTCATGCCGGAGGAGCTAGCGCTATGAGAACTCACTCATCAGAATGACTCTGTTTTATTCACACGAAGAGTGCAGTTAACCGTCAGCCTGAGGAGGACGGTTATACAACGCGATAACACTCCGACCTTAACAAGTATAGATCGCAATAACAACATATAATAAAATACACACAATAAAACACCCGAAATAAACCATGCAGACAAATGCAACAACTGCTAGTCTCGTGGACGCCACACTTTCACTTCACATTAAAAACTCACAGAAGTCCCGAGAAGTCTTCCAATGGTGGCCGCCATCTTTACTGCGCGCAGCTAATCCGCCCCTGACGCAATTTACACCGCGGCGGCGTCCCATTACACACAGCGGCGCGTTAAATGTGACGCTGCGCCTTTTTAAAGAGAACCAGTTCTGTCTGTGAGCAGCATTTTAAAAACATTTTTAACATTAACAAACGCACAATAAAGAAAGAAAACTACAAATATATGATTTTTCAAAAACAATGGCATGTGTTTTATACATTTCATTGAAAAATTACACGAGTACCTCGTTTAGTTCCCCTTCATGTATAGCAAGTTTTGGAACGACAATACATTATTCTTGAGATTATTCTTCATAGCGTTTTTCACCTCAGAATGTAAAGTAACACTCTGTATTGATTTATGAAGATTGCATCCATAGGCATACATGCCTTTGCTATTTAAATTTATGAGTTAAATATTTTCCAATTAAAGAAATATGATTAAAATATGAAACGTTACATCTTTTTTTTTTTTTTTTTGAAAAAACAGCTTTTCATGCAGCTGATTGTGGATTTCAACCCATTTATTAAAATTTTCAAGCTCCAGCCAAAAGAAATGTATAAACATGCATTTATTAAAAAAAAAAAAAAAAAAAAAAAGATTCCAAATGTTATACGTGGTTTGCATAAAATCTCAAACAAAGGCTGTTGTTAATTTATTTAAACCTATATCTATGATTTCCCATCAAAATAGTAATCACTCATCAATCATTTAAAAGTTGAAGTATTCCAGATCTTTGTTTTGTTATAACATTCTCCTGGTATAAGAAACCAACATTGATTTTCATTTGTGCATGCATCATCAGGGTCCCGAGAGTGGCAAAGACCCAGTGGAACCAACCTGCCTTTTGTTAAGAGCAAATGAATTGTAAACATTTGAGGGTAGATGTATTTAATTTATCTGTCAGTTTTCCTTTCATCCCCAGACGTCAAAGTGTCATACACACAACTTTCCCATTTACATTTATTAGTCAAATATTTTCTCAGTAATTAAATAAGATTATCAAAATAAAACATAATAATGCACATATTTTCAGATAGCACTAGATAAGAAAAATATGAACAGGCATTTATTTAAAAGGGCATTTATTTTAACGTATGTTTTAACTGGATTTTTTTTTTCATTCATAGAGGGAAATGAACCCAGTCACACCGGTCAGTGTAATTCTTGTAGCTGATCTCAAGCCCGGGTAAATGGGGAGGGTTGCGTCAGGAAGGGCGTCCGGTGAACTTTTGCCAGTTCAAAATGGGGCCAACAAGGTAGTTGATCCGTTGTGATGATACCTAACGGGAGAAGCTAAAAGAAGAATATACGTGTTTGTCTAACCGTTTTTGAGCTAATGGCGTTCCATACGAGAGGACGTAGCGGCGCGTCACGTGACGCAAACGGAACTGAGCCTCGCGCATGGAGTCTCAGTCGGTTCAGTGGAAGTCGGTGTCTCGTGGGTGACCTCGTTCACCGTGAAGCTCGTGGTGTAAGCGATCTGTCAGGTTATGAATACAGCTGTTACGCTGCTCTCGTCCAAATGGATATTAATTTAGAATACTGGCAACGCAACGGAAAGGTACCGATGGGACACTGTAACAGTTACACACAATGTATAATGTCGTGCATGATTTTCACAGTCCTGTTTGTCGCTCTGCAATATTTTTACAGACTTTTGGGGACAGACTCCGCCTTTGGTTCAGCATCCTTGACCCCAGTCTCATCCTGTCCTCTGATGTGAGTAGTTTTACTCCATCCCAAATAATGCTAACGTAAATGTAACCCTGCAGTAAGACTCTACATGTGCTTTAAAATCGGATTACTGCTTAGCAGCATTTCGTATGCTAATATATAGGGTATAGTGTATAGCATTGAATAGACTACAACAGCCAACACCATTACTCACTGGAATCAGCAAACTATCTCTCTATATAGATAATAAATAATCTGGACATATTTTTCTCTGTCTGAAGCATTGTTTATATAGTCGCGTTTGAACTTAACACATGCCTGTAAACATTTATTATAGAGAAAAAGTAGTCTACATACTGTGTAGTAGATATTGATAAAAACGGCTTTTCTTACCTTTCCTCAACTTGCATGTTTTATACAACACAATTATTAGTTTTACTCAGTTTAAAAATGAGCATTTTAAACCTGCAATTTGTCACAATTGTTTTTATGGCTATACATATGCTATATATACAGAATGTCTACATACATCTATATGTTTTTATTGTTTTAGTGTGTAATTTTACTGTGATTTCTAGAAAATTGCAGCAACTGTAGCCTTAAGGTAACTTGGCTGTTAAGTGATATAGCAAAACTTTTAGTTTATCACAAAGCAACATAAAATAATGTTATTTATCTTCTCAGCTCTCTTTTGTCGAAGCCTATTCTTCATTAAAATGGTGGACTGATCAAGAATGATTATTACACCAATCGAATTAAAGGAAAGGTTTCAGATATGTTTGCTGAAGAAATTAGTTTCTTTTTTTGTGCTTAGGCTGAAGTTAAAAAGGCTCGATCTCTGCTACAAAGTGAGAGGACACTGCTGAAGAGTGATGAGGTAGAGCATTTAACGTGAGCTGTTTATTGTGATGTATTTCTTTTTTCCAATTCAGTCAGTCATTTTTATGCTTTGTTTTTATAGGCCCCTAAAGCCTGGAATCTGTCCCTTGTGAGTTGCCGTTGCAATGATTTTTAACATTACTTCTTTTACACACACACACACACACACACACATATATATATATATATATATATATATATATATATATATATATATATATATATATATATATATATATATATATATATATATATATATATATATATATATATATATATATATATATATATATATATATATATATATATATATATATATATATATATATATATATATATATATATATATATATATATATATATATATATATATATATATATATATATATATATATATATATATATATATATATATATATATATATATATATATATATATATATATATATATATATATATATATATATATATATATATATATATATATATATATATATATATATATATATATATATATATATATATATATATATATATATATATATATATATATATATATATATATATATATATATATATATATATATATATATATATATATATATATATGAATCTATATTTAGTAGGGTTGCACCGATACCAGTATCGGGTATCGGGCCGATACTTCATTAATATACTCGTACTCGTAAATAAATTGCCGATACCACGACCGATACCACTCAATGGTACGTCAATACAACAAACGTCGTAGTCGGCGGATTTAGTTTGTTGTCCTAACTGACTTCAATGTTTAGTGGGAGACAACCATCCAGAAACTTAGGTTCAGAGGTCCTGCCTACAAGCTCGGGGGAAATCCAGGGCTCCAGATGGCGATTACAATGTTCGGGCCAACGGCACGTGATTTTTTTCCAATCAGTCGAGTCTTTTTCCAGTTGCCAATGGCAACCGCCTCTCTCAATCCAAGGGAAATTTTTTTAAAGAAGCAAGAAACGGGCTTTTAATTATGGGCAGATAGTTTGAGCCCCCAGCTTTCCCCCGCAACGCTTTTTATAGTTAAGGTATTGCCGGTGGACTACGCCCCCGGCGGGAAAAATAAATAAGCAAAAATCCTGCTGTATCCATAGACAGTAAAAGAAGATCAGACATGGAGCAGAGGTAATATGACCCAAAACTTCCAAACTCAAAAGAAGATGCTACGATGTTTATATGAAATAGGACTGAACGCGGAAGTTCCCGACGCTTTTTGTAACTCAGCAACAACAAGTGCCGAGAAAGTGCGTTGGAAGTGAGGTTTTGATCCACTCGCTAAAATAAGCGCTTGGTCGACAGTGTTTCAGTTGAAATCTGTTCAGCTTCTAGAACAGCCTTTGCTCATCAGCATCACTTCTCTCTTGCTAGCTAACTCAAAATCGAGAAGCGTTTAGTCATAATGTAAAATGTGTTGGTAGGCTCCTAACTTCTTTCTTTCGTCCGGAGCCCTGAATGTGTCAACAGAGTAAGTTTTGCTGACTTTTGTGTCAACTATGCAGTACATTACATTCATTTATCTGTTTATTCTGCTTATATTTACATTTTGTCTAATGTGATGACACTTTTTGTTAAAAACCAAAAGATTCGTTTATTTTGGCGTGAATAGCCTCTCGTAGGTTAATGATTTGATATTTAGCCTTATTATAGTCTGTAAAGGAGAAAATAAAATCTGCCTCCTGTGAATTTTCACATCTAAGAATTCAAGAAGCATCGTATCGCACTCAGTATCGGCAAGCACAAATAAAATACTCATACTGTGATCGGTTTGTAAAAAAATGGCATCAGCATCCCTAATATTTAGCCTTTCTTTCTTTGTGGTAATAATTAACTAATTTCCTGTGCTTTGTCCTTTAGTTTGTTGCAAGCTTTCACAGCATAAAGGAGCCAAACCTGCACCCTGTTCTGGCATGTAATACTGTCTTCTGTCATTTACGCTCATTTATACTTGCTGATTGTTGAATTTTAGTCTTTTGTCTGACATTTGGCAATATGTTGTTTTCAACATTGAGATCACTGATAATATTTGCATGTCTCCATCTGCAGTTGCTGCTTCAGGTTACTGCAGGCTTCAATCATGCAAACAGAAATGCCACAGCCACAGTGGTAAATTCAAGCCTGGATATTGGATATTTATTTTATCTTTTATTATACATGTGTGTAATTTGTTTGACTACTTGCACCAAAATGACTGAGCGTGGTGGAGCATAATTTAATTTAATCTTTTGATTTATTATGACGAAAAACATCAGTGAAGCAGTCACTTCTCATCAATGGAATAGCTGTCTACTCTTGCACTTGCAGGTGAGTGAGGAATTTTTAATTCTCGTGAATCTTAATTTCTAATATAAAATGTTGATATGGAACTGTTTATTTGGTAAACCCATATTTACAGGCCCTTCCTCAAATTCTTTATAATCCACCGCCTGAATATCAGCAGTACTGCAATCCCAGGCCTTTGCAGGTCAGTGCTGCTGCCCGTTCCTCTTCAGGTTAGCAAAGCACATTTCCTCACATTTCTCAGTAAGATTTATAATTTTGTGGATTATTTGCAAAAGATTGTTTTGATGAATAATGATATAGCAAATGTTTCACCATTAAATTTGCTAATGTTTTCACATTTCAAACTGTGTGCAAATAAAATACAAAGTTGTCTTCATCTATTTCCATTCATGCCATTTTAAATTCAAGAAACATTTCTTCACTTTCTAGCTGTTTGGCAGCTTTAGTGTGTTTGTAGTCAGAAGTGAGGGTTGAGAATGGAATACAAATCTTTGATTCTAATGGAAATGCAGCGAGTCCCATGAAGCTGGAGCCAAGGTGAGAAAAACTTGTAATACATTTTTATTTGTATTAATAGGTTGCGCTTAATGTATATTTTGATATAAGGGAATATGTGAGGGAAATATATATAATTAAATAAGGGATAGATCTAGTTGGGAAGCAACTGTGTGGAAAGGAATGTCCAGTTTCTTGGTAATAACTGTAACGGCAGTCTTCTCTCACAATTAGTTGGTCACAAGCTGGTAAGTGACGGTCAATTGGATGGAACAGTTAACTAGCGCATTTAAAGTTAAAGGACATCCTAAAATAAAAGCCTTTACCACACACCCAATTATTAGGATGTCATCAGTTGTGTATCAAGCTGCTACAGATTTTTCATGGTATGAAAGGAATACGGTTATTTAATTTCTGTTTTCGCTTAATAGTTTCTACCTATTAGTTATTTACTAATTAATGGTTATTAATAAAAGTTGTAAAGCACTGTGGATAAGTTTAGTTTTCAATTTTATATAATTTATGTGGCTTTGATTAAAAAATCTGGTTGCTGATTCTCTCTATTGCAATTATAACCTTTTCTTTTGTCAACGTATTAATTGTCTTATAGTTAATTTTAAGTAGGATGCAATATGAGAATTATAGACATGCGGAGGTTCCAATGGGCCACGCTTATACAGTATCTGCTGATGCCGATAAACACATTTATTAGAATTGTAGAGAAATGCAGTATTTATTTGCTTCTTTTTTTGGTTTTTAAATTCTCAGCTGTCTTCAAATCAAATATTTTATGAGATTTTCCTCTGAAACACAACACTTTTTTGGGGGGAAGATAAACATTAATTAAATGTACATTTAGACGCAGGATTGTAACGCAGGTGAATGTGGAGAGAGAGTCGTGTGCAAGCACAGTTTGAGTTGAGCACGTATAGCCAAGATATTTTGCTCGCCATAGTTCCATTGTGCGCTCAGAATTTTGGCACATAAATAAACCCATAGTTTTGACATTTCTAACACAGTGCCAAGTCGAGTGAGGGTGAGGCACACTTCGAACTTCAAACATGCTTGGCATAAAAAAAGATAATTTCGGCCGATTTCAATATCATTGTGCATCCCTAAATTTAAATGCATAATAGCATACCTGTGCAAACTGGAACTTTTAGAAGCTGAAATCAGACTAATCTCTTTATTTCATGTGCCTGTCTTTTCTCTCAGGCAATAAGGGAAACTGCAATATCTCGAGCAGCCCTTTTTGGTACCACTGCATCTGTTCCCAGTCTTCTGGTTTTCCTCCTGAAGAGGTAACTTGGCATCACCTTCTCAATTACATGGTTCATTCACACTCACCAGAGAGACCAAGGTGTTATGTACATCTGTCTTCTTTTGTACTTAGGCAAAGTTTATCCAGAGAAATCCACTACTACTGTCTAATCAGACCCTTCAGTACTGCCACAGTTTATTTGATGATCCCTGTGTCTTTCAAAATCTTTTCCACAACTTGGCAAGGTATTTACTGTGTGGTGGTGGTTGGTTAATGTTAGGATGCTTGACTTTATACTGAGAGGTCATACCGCTAAGTCTGGCTTATCTGACCTTTTGGCACTGTTGGAGCCCCCTGAAAAAGGCAGTTCACCTTAATTTGCCCCAAGAAAAAAACCCTTTTCCTGATCCATTTGACTTAAAAATCATCCTGGATGGCAGCCTTTGCAAAATGCCAAGGAAGGCGTAAATGTACAGAAAGTGATTTCTTCCAAAAATCAAACAGGAATAAAGTGCTTATTTTACACACTCTTACTATATAGGTTAACTGACTGGGGAGATTTAATGCAACATTGTGGCTTTGAGTAGGCTTTATATTTATATTTCTGATTCTTTTCTTTTAGATAAAAAGGGAAAATCTAGAAAAGGGATTTCAGGAAGTAACTGGTGATGAACTCTATTACCACAGAGGACTGTAACCCTCACATCAGAGGCCACCTGCTCGTCACTGACTTATTTGTCTCTGCCTCTGTGTAACGCTCCACAACATCCAGCAGTAAGGAAGCCATGTTATGCTTGTAAGTCTAGAATCGGTGAGTTCTTAACGTACCGGGCCTAGTCTATTAACGGGGAAAGGGCCTTAATGATTGGAGATTGTGCAGTGCGTCAATTTGCTGCTGTACACACTCTAACAACAACACACAGGTTTTTAGTAATGTTTGTACTGAAGAGAATGTTTAACTGAAAATGTGTTGCAATAAAATAATGTACATGAATTTACATTCCTATTTATATTGTTAGTGATCTGGCAAACAATGATAATTATAAATATTGCTTCTACAAAATACTGGTTGTGGTTTGTTGTTGTTAACCCCTGTTCTACCCTGGTGTTATCTGGCATTTTACCTTTTTACAGCTACCAACATAAGTAATTACACCTCACCGCCCCAAAACTGTAAAAAGACATGTAGACAATAAACTGAATAATACAATCTGCTTAACAAATGCGTTAATACTTTTATTTAAAGAAAGGAATGAGAAACATAGTGCTTTTTAAAGATTTGTGCAGTTCAAGGACACATTTAAGTAAACAGATGTTCAAAATTTCATTGGAATGATATCAAAAAGAATAATTTCCATCTAACTGCAACTGTTCAAATATCAAAGTGCCAAATTAGAAATTTAACTATTGTTTATATATGGTGTTTTAAAGCTTGGTGGACATACTTTTGTCACATGGAACAGCTGGGAAGTGTCTATGTCCACAGTCATTTCACCATAGAATCTGCAAACACTGCAAATTTATGCTGCAAGTACACATTAGTAATTCATATAATCATTTCTTGTGCAAGCAAATAGTCTGGATTTAGATTTATCTGATCTTAGGAACAATCCGTATCCAGTTGTTGCTCTTAGAACATTTATACCTACATGAGGACCTGGATGAGATCTTTTGACCTTGTCTTCATGACATCTTTGTTTTGACACCTGGATAAACACAGACCCTGAAGCATCTTGTAGAATCTATTATGGTTCTGACTGGTTATATTTTCAGAAGCTGCTCCGCGGCAGCCAAGTGGAAGAGAAAACTCTCGGTTGCTGGGGGAAAATGACGCTGCTTCAGTGTTTCCAAAGTCAGCTTTTTGTCTTCCCCTTCCTTGGCGAGGGATACCAAGTTACTGAGGACTTCCTTGGTCTTTACTGAGATATCCTGATAATTAAAATATTAAAAACAGAAATATTTGATCAGTTGAGTTCAACCATACATCCCTGCAAATAATTGTAAAGTAATTTTTACCTTGATTACTTGCACATCTGTGCGCTCAGCATCCTCTGCAGACTGGACGATAATGGGGCATCTCTCTTTATGCAGTTTGCCCATAGCCATTGTCTCTGTAAGTAAAACAAGTACAGAAAAACTACACAAAATGTATGTATGGACTGTAAACTAACTGTATTCGCTTCTCTCATCCTTAATATCCATCAAACATGTTCAACAGCAGAAGCATAAGAAATTTAAAGTACAGTAAGACCTCGCCTTTCGTCATTTCAAGATCTTTTTTATAAGTTATGCAGCTAATTCTAAAATAATAAAGGAAACATTTATATTCTATAACAATCACTATAACAATTATTTTTTCAGACTTGCATGTGTACAAAAAAGTGCTATTATGTCATAAATGGGACACTGCTGGGATGTACGCATCTCCCACGTACATCAGTTACAGAGAACATGTGACTAAAATCTTAACCAGATAAGATGTGAAATGCCTCACTGTCGCCAGCGTCAGAACACACCTCCATTGTAAGTTAAGGGATTCACTCAGATATATATATATATATATATATATATTTTTTTTTTTTTTAAGAGAAAAGGTAAGGATTTTTCCAAAAAATATTTTAAAAGTTTCATTACTGAATTCTTATATTTCAATATGAAAGCCGCAAGGGGCAGCACGGTGGCGCAGTGGTTAGCGCTGCCGCCTCACAGCAAGAAGGTCCATAGTTCGAGCCCCGGGTCGGCTGTGGGGCCTTTCTGTGTGGAGTTTGCATGCTTTCCCCATCTCAAATCCTCACCTTTGGCATGTTGAGATATGGTGATTTCTCTGTCTGGCAGATTTACAAAAACATCGAAGAGGTCTGATCTGTTGGTGATCTCGGGATCCACAAAACCGGCCACATATCCTGAGCACAAACAAAAGACGACAGCATTGAGGGTTCAGGTCCACAAAATAAAAAGTATTATTCTAGCTCCAATATATAGCAGAATCTTCTCAATGACTCCTAATGGTTACATAATACAGTATATGACTGTAAGAATGTCTGTGTTACTATAGCTTGATGTCTGTACCTGTGCATGATCGGAGGTCCTCCAGCTCTCTTTCTTCCAAGTGAACATACGGGTGCAAAACAGACCAGTCTTTCCGATGCCAAGTGAGGGCTGGAAGCACTCTGGTGTTAAATACAAAACCAGAATTTATTAGATAGGCCCGTCTAACATGGGGCACATTTTAAACGTCAATTTTTTCATCCCTTTTCCACTGTTAGGAACATCTTTTCACACAAAATGACTAGTTTTACTCTAACTGGAAAAGATCAATTTCCATCACTACCCCAATTAGAATAAAACCTGTTTTACAACAAAGGATACAGATATTCTATAAATCAGGGAGTACCTTCTTTATAAGACTATCATAATAAAGAAAGGAAAATGTTTTTGATTTCACACTTTTTTGAAGATTTGCTTACCCTGTCTTGTCAATTGCAGGTAGTTAAACTACTTAAAGTTGAATTTGGTTTTATCAGTATAAGCCTAAAATAAATACTGAAAAACTGACAGTATTGTCAAATATCTCTCTACACTAATGCTGTCAGAGGTGTGGCACAGATGAGATTTCCACAAAGTGCCAATCCTTAACAAAGTACTGGATGAAAAACAACAAAGGTATCCTTCCAGGCTCATTTTATCTCTCACACTTATGAATCTGATTGTGACCAAATTAACTCCCCTTTAAGCCCCTACATCACACAAAGACAGAGAAAAGAAGTTCTTGTCTCCTCTTACTCCTGACTACATGGCTGACTTACATTTTGATTAAGATCAGTTACAGAGAACATGTGACTGAAATCTTAACCAGATAAATGCATTTCAATCCTATAAACTGTTTTTTAGAAGTCAGAAAAGCTGACTTGTACTAAATGAGCCTTGCTTGTCCGTCGCAACACACCACCACCAAATGTTGGCACTGCACAGTTTCTATTCAAATGTCACCTTTGCACCTAATATAAACAGGTTTTATGATCTCACGTCTCACAGAATAATCACTGTCATGATTACCTTGTAAACTCAAGCAGAGCTTCAACCCGAGGGTGGTAGATCACAATCCTTCTCTTCAGCATCAGTGCTGTGTACAGAATGATGGTTTCCATTCCAAACTGAGAGACCACATCTGCATCAAATATGTTGGAAGTTAGGGCTACTTGGTATATAAACACAACATAAAGAATACATTCAAACTAAGCTTGCCAGGTGAGTTCCAGTGAAATGACAATGCATACATTACTTAGATGTTATTAAATTATTCTTATATTTTTTATTCTTTAACATATTTATTTTGTATTTCACCTTTTATGGAGCCAGCCAGGTAAGCTTTCTTGACATCGTAGTCCTTGATGAGGAAGGAGCCGTTCTCATCACTCTGGCAGATGCCCCTTGTTAGGACGGCAATGTAGCCTTCCATCATCTTCACAGGGCTGCCATGTTTGGTGTAAATCCTGATAAAGCACACAGCACAGGAAATTCCAGCATAATCTGTGAACATTATTGTTTAAGAACCAGCCATAAAATGTACTACACTTTATCAAATTAAAAGAAAAGTCATAAACAGATCAGTGTTAAGCAGCACAAACTAATATACAACCAAAAATAATAACCATGTTCTATACCTGCACAGCACTCGACTGAACGCAGCATACTTTTCAGGGTTGAAGTCCTTTGCAGTTATGACAATAGAAAAATGTGTGACCTACAAAAAATGTACAATGGTTAATAAATGTCTTGAAATAATATACACATTGAGAATGATGGAAATTTAAGTCATTCTACCAAAAGTCATTCTTTTTTCCATATTGTTATCAATATGAATATTTTGACTTTTTTGTGCAGTATCACGTTCTCTCATCTGAATCAACATTTCTCAATCTAGAGCACATAGAATGCATCAAATGTGGATTTTCATGTTATGTGTGCTTGCTCTTGTGCAGCGTACTACGCCTTGCTAATCAATTCAGCAATTCTACTGATTACCCACAATGCACAATGAATCATGAGATTTGTTCCCACTTGTGTGGATGAAACTGATTTTGCTGTGCCCGATATTGGAAAATTACAATATATTTCTTTCTGCAATCAAATATTTAAAAATATTTTTACCAAATGACTTTAAACAGAATCACTAATCTTATCTTGGGGACAGTTTTGAATAGATATATTGTGCAGCCTAAATACTGATGCATCCTTGATATCTGATAACGAAAACAACTCATATGGCTGGAAAATTACTGTCCTCTGTACTTTGAGAATGAGATGGTCCTTGTGAAATATAAAAACTAATTTACACATGTAAAAACATGGTATAAATGTGACAAGGAATGAATGAATGAATTCAGAATGTGAGTTGCTTTGTGCATTTAAAATGTTTATAATTGGTGGTTAACAAATATAATAGTTGTGATTTGTTGTGTATGGTGTAATAAAATGTAAATTGTTTCGTATTTGAAATTATACCTACACCTACATACATACAATAGATGCATATTTCTGTGTAAGTATATATGGTTAGGACTGGGCAATATATGCTAAAGTCAGAATCAATTAATTGAACATTTTTGCTCGCTTATGATTTAGTTAGAGGAAAAAAAAACGTTGGAGTAAAAACTGGAACAAGTGGAAGATGATGTCAAATGGGTAGCGAAAAGTGGGACTTGATGCTCTAGCGTACCTTCCTGAGGACGGTGGGCTCCTGAACGTCCACAGTAGTGATGTAGTACCAGGTGCGACAGAACTGCCCAAACACGAAGGTGTGCAGCACGCGGCTGTCTGATGACGTCAAGCAGCATTTACGCAGGAGGACGTCACGCAGCTCGGCGCTGATGGAGGGATAACACCAAACCCACAAAGTGTCCGCATTGACGTCCTTCTCTGAGGAACAACAATTCACACATAATCATCGGAAGTACCGGAATCCCGAAATAACCGTAAATACGGTCAGAGAATAACAAATCTTACCAATCAGTCCGACACTCAACATCAGCTGGGTCTCAGACACAGCCATGTTCCATAACGGGAATAAACACTACCAGTAAACTAACTTAATTTAAAGTGCTAGTGTTGACAACAGTAGGACTCAATAAACAGCAACTAACTTTAGCTCCACACTACTGTCTAGACGATTTCGCCCGCATATTGCATGTTGCAGGACAGACTCCGTGCCCGATTAAAAACACAATGTTGCATTCACACTTTAAACGACAGTTTCTCTAAACACACTTCCTGCAAAGCTAATAAACATCTACAAACTCCACAACTGATCCGCCTTATTCCACAAACTCACAAGCAACAACACGCTTATGCATCACCCCCACGATACCGCAGAGTCGCTGGGAACGGACGAAAATGCCTTACGTCTAGATTCGGGTTTTTTTTTTTTTTTTTACATTGCCAGGCACTAATTATAACTAAAACCACACATTTGCGTGGGTATTGAAGTGGGAGAACAGCTCGATAGGTTTCTTCCGGACTTTTTCTGGTTTCCAAACGCAGACATTCGGCTGAAGTCGCCCACTATCGCTCTGGTGGTGTTACTGTATTCAGCTGTTGCAAGTGAGGCCAAAAAGGAGTTCGACACACTTTTTACAGGACGTGAAAATCTGGCTTAAACAAGTCTCTTATTCACTTAGGCTTTCCTTCTATGTTCACTTAACCATGGGAACAAAATAATAGTCTCAGTCTGCGGTCGATATGGACATGATGGATACCATTTCAACACTGTTAGATTTTACAGGTACTGTTAAATCTGCACTAATTCTGCACAAAACGTATTTTATTTATCAATAAAAATATACAGACAATGTAAATAACCCATTATTGTTATGTTTGTGTGCCTACCGGGCTTTTTCAGGTTAAAAAAAGAAAAAGAAAAGGACGGGCCAATCAAATCACAAAGTTCTGTCCAGGAGGTTTGTTCTGACTATTTAAAATCCAAATTTTGGGGGGTTCATTTTGGGTAATTTAATAAATATAACAAAAACTTAACTGAATAATAAAACTTATCTGGTTTATTATTGACATTTTGTGCCATTTGTTATTTTTACATCTGTCATTTTTCTTTCTTACAATTAGTCACCACTCTGTTTCAGTTAAGGATGGACAAAGAATTAAGCTTATGTATATGAAATATGAATGGATGAACTCTCCTATACTTGTGTAAACTAAATTATCAGTAACAGGAGTCCTTTATAAATCTCAGTTTATCATTTTTTTTTATTATATGGACATTCTTTTTTCTGTCTTACTGCCAGCCACCACTGTTTTAATTAACCAGGTTGAAGACCAGTGGTCTAGACTCTAAACGTTCTTTGTCCGATGTCAGTCTGACCTGCTTCATAAGCGCCCTACATAAGTAACCATGTTAGGCTATAATTGTGAATAACCGTCTAAGCTGTCTTCATATTTAAATGTGTTGAGCAATATTAATTGCAAAAAATGTGCTTTTTACCAATTTGTTTAATTTATACAGTTGCTTTTGCTCTCTTATTTGTAAGTGAATATAATAACCTAGGTTTAGACATGACCTGTAAAACATGACATCCTGAAATATATATGCACGCTTTATATGCACAACAACTTTTTGCAGTTGTTTTTTGTTGTTGTTATTGTTTAAAAATATATATGTCGATAAATAAAGTGAGTAGTTTTATGGTTCATACTATATAGTGGTGATTGTGGTAAAAATCTGTTCGGTAGAATACAAATCTATTTATAAATATGGTTGAAGTGCGACACGCGGGGCGCCAATAGCACGCGCTCTGGCCTGCGATTGGCGGGGCGCGCGGGGCTGATGGCGTCCAGACGGCCTTCAAAACGCGATCTGCTGGCGGCCGCTGGATAATGCTGCAATGTTTTAGCCACTCCGCCCAGATAACAAGATCCCTTCTGATTTTAAACCAATTTCCACGTTTACATCAGACGGCCAGGTAAGGAGTAGACTCATTAACGCTGCCATTAATCGTCTTTTCTTCCGTCTCGGTCGTTTTGACATTCATTCAGTGTTCGCTGTTCGCTGGCTAATCATGCTAATGCCTCACGCTAGCGTGTTTGTTAGCAGACTTAGCCCGGACCTGCTGTCGTTCATTCTTCTATAATATCTACATCTAGATAGCTAGCTGTCGTTAATTCAGTTTCAGAGTCATTTTTTCTTTCTAATTAGAACCAAGCCCGGCTTTTACTTTAATTAACCGGCTCCCTGCTACGTGTCTTAACAACAAGCTAAGTTACTAACTTTGGCTAGCGCGACTTGACTCGGCATTTCTACACAATGTGACGGAGTATGAAACACACGTATAGTGAGGAATGTATACTTATTTTTTTTAATCGCACACGTGGTGTATGGAGTTTTTCACCAGGTATTTGTGTCTTAACACTGACATGTTAGTCAAGTAAGACGTTCATTTTTAATTAATGTGACATTCGAGAGTGTTTTAACTTCTCCACATGACGGCGGACATCCGCCGAAATTCCCTACAGAAATACCGGCTATGCGGGCTTTAGAGACTCTTGAAGTCGGTGTGTATTGGTCTCACACACCGCTCTCTGATCAAAAGTCCAGCTTTAGTGAAGTTAAACCACCTAAAAAGTCTTCTCTGTGGTTACTGCGGTCCTTTGTCAGGACGGGAGACCTTTAAACGTAGTTTAGAGATTGTGGGCTGGTTCCTTGCTCATGGTTTAAGCCGAGTCTTACCATTGAACTTCAAAACTCGTCTAGCACTAGGCTTAATCCTCGATTGGGGAATTGGCCCTATAAGCGCAGGGTGCCTTTTACTCTAAACTGATTAGACTGATGCCTCAGACGCAATTCTAGACAGTCCAGTGGCAAGTCTAAATTGTTTTTTTTAACGCTGCCTCAGTACAAACCTGCAAGTTACTGTACATAAACTTTGGACTCCTGACGTTAGGAGACTTGCCCCTTCGACTTTTCAGTTTTCTGCCTGCATCCCTCTTTCACTCCATAGACTTTTCTGAAAGAAAAAAATTGAACTGTTCTCAATAAGTCAGTTTTCACCATGAAATGTCAAAACTCCCTGACGTCCAGGGTCACCACTCAAACACATTTTCCAGCTGTCATAACATCCTTCATTCCTTTTTCACCCTTTGACTAACATTCATTTTTCTCTGTTTTTGGCACCAATCTCCTCCTATGGTTTCTCACCAAGAAACACTGTTTGTGTTATACCCATTATGGATATGTGCTTGCATTATTTTCTTTTTGAAATTACACCTGCTTCCATTATTTTTGTTCCTCCCGTAAAATTTTCACCATAAACATTAATAGGAAAAACTTTTCAAACCACTCTTGTTCATTCAGCATAAAACCACAACTCACCGGACAAGTCCACCGTCACAGCTCCAATGCATTCAGCCACTTTTCACCCACTTATCCCTCCTTTGTCATCCCTTTATTTTCCACCCATTGACGTCCATTTATTTTTTTGATGTCTCACTGCTCCTAAAGTTTTACTGGCTAAAAGCACTAAATTAGTTATGTGCCATTAGACTGTCAAACGTTACATGAAAACCTTGTCCTTTCTCACTGATCCCTCACTCTAAGATGCCATACTTTCATCTTCCCTATCACTCCTGTTCTTTTTACACTGAACCATCATTCATATTTATAAACCTCTAAACTCCTGAAGTGTTTATTTTTGCACCATGAAAGGTCTCCAGTTGTTATTGTAACCACCCCATACACCTCCATGTCCCGTTTTCCTCCCTCCATCTTCCCGTACAAATATATTATCATTCTCAGTTTTGATTATAATGCTATTGCTAACATTGAAAATGTTTTTTGCTTATGCTGATGACATTAGTGCTAATGCCACCATTTGTGTACTAACATTCTAACATAGGTTTACGTCCCATTACGCTGCTGTCTCTCCTTTGTTATTCTGTCTTTCCAGTGTTCTAATTTTAACCTTTAAACCTTTCAGCACATAGTCATCAGACATTTTCTGGAAACGCCCTTTCTGGATAGGAAATGTTTGTTTGGATGGATACAATTAATAGTAATCTCAATGAACAGTGACCTTTAAACACTATTCAGGCATTTAATCACTGATCTTGAATAATTGAACGTAATTTGGCTGACTACTAGGGCTGCAACTAACGACTATTTTGATAGTCGACTAGTCATTGACTATTAAAACGATTAGTCGACTAATCGGATTATAAGTTTCATAATTATAAAATGGCTCTGATTTAGCTACCAGCTTTTACATTTAGTATAAGGTTATTTAAATTTTGTGGTAAATAATAAAAACAAGAAAGATGGTTCACTCAAAAGCATATTTTAATAAATAAGTTTCTTCTTTGCCTTATCTAGACTTACGATGGCTCCTGGTTTTGTGATGGTACTGAGAAAATGGTAACATACCATTATAACGTTTATGAGCAAGTGACAGGCGTTGGTTACTTTACCGTTTTGCGTGCTTATTAAATGTATAAGACCCAACTATTAAATTCTAATTATAAGGTCGATAAACTATAACTTGCGTTTAACCGACCCGTTGCTGTTCCTTTTCCTCCAACATCTTTGGTTTTTCTGTAGGAACTTTCTTAAGCCAGTCACAAAACCAGGAGCCATCGGATTTGCAGGCAGAAACTGCCAATACCCCGCCCCCAAACTGTCCAAACCTGCCCCTTTCAAACCACACGCGTAGAAATCTCACTCGAGCAAAAAAGCCGCTCGTTGGTAATCTACTTTGTGCACGAGGACATTTAACATATTGAGAGGAAAAAGACATTCGACAGAGGAAAAATACAGTTTGCGCGCAATATCACAACCGCGCACTCGATTCTTAATTTTGTGCTCTCGAGTTTCACATTTGCGCTCATGACTTTGAAATTTACGCCCGCAAAATTTTTGTGGCAAGCCATTTTGCGCGCTCTAGTTTTGCCGTTGATGTAACGCCATAGGGTCATTCTTCTAGCTGTCACTGAATGCTATTGCGCAAGAGCGAATCTCACCAGAGTGTGGTGTATTGGTGCACTCTATTAGAAAGCGGTAGTATTGCACAGGTAGAAAGGAAGGAAAACGTTTCACTCCGTTTAAAAATACGTCTGGCGACAATAATCGACAATCAAATTCGTCGGCGACTATTTTTATTGTCGACTTTTGTCGACAACGTCGAATAATCGTTGCACCCCTACTGACTACCATGTGGAAATTATGAAACCTTGTCTATGTGGTATTTACCTTCATCACTTCAGGCCTTCTTATTGAGTGCAATTAATTTCCTAATTAGAAAGAACAGTTTCTCTGGGCAAATTTGGGCGAAGGGTCTTGCTTAGGGGGTCCATGGTGGTAGTGCTGGAGTTAGTATACACACCCGACCTAAAACCACAACTTTTTGGCTCATAACCAAATCTACCACCACCATCAGTCAATCTCGTGTGAGACTTCATATTTTACGGAAAAAAAAAATTTCATCCTGCAACCTGTGTTGACCTTAGACTGGAGTTTCAGACTAAACAGTACAGACCTAATGAACAGTGCTCTGGAAATGAGGACAGTGTGTACCAACTCCTTGAAAACAGGGGCATCATAGTAACAGAGCTAAACTATTACACACTTGTATTGAATTTAAGTAATGCATTCATTGGGGAAAGGTAAGTGTGAAAATAGTAATATAAAAGATGAAACTACTCCTATATGTGAAAACCTCTAGGGTCTGTCGTGCTGGAGTCTGTTATCAGTCTCCCTGTCATAATCCACTACCAAGTGTTTATAAACCATACATACAGTCACTATAAGGTGTTTTTTTTTTGTTGGTTTTTTTGGTCAGTATTTTTTCAGACCTCAAAATGACTGACCCAGCAGTGAAGAGGGTGGTTAGCAACATCGTTCGCTCTCCAGAAGACAAGAGAGAGTACAGAGGACTAGAGTTCACCAACGGTCTGAAGGCTGTACTAGTCAGCGATCCCACCACAGACAAGTCGTCAGCAGCACTAGATGTTCACATAGGTAAACCAGGACAATGTTTTGTGATTCCAAGACCTACTTGCTTTGTTTCTTACTACTTCTGATTTCACTAGATCAATTTGATGTATTTTAAAATGCAGAAGTTAAGATATTTTCATTAATTTCATTATATTGAAGTTAGCTGTTCATACTTTAGTCACCAGTCATTTTGGTGCTCTCTCTGGCACTCTGCTCTCCCTTCCCTGCCCCCATGCCATGAAAAGAGATCGGCTTATTTTGGCCTGATCCCTGGGCTTTGGCAACACTCTGCCGTCCTTGTCTCTATAATCTCTTTATGTTACAGCGGTTGACCCACTACTCTAGAAACTGTCATTTGAATACTTAGAGTTCACAGGTGATAAGGGTGATGGAGTTAAGGTATTAAAACTGCAAAGGACGCAAAACACTTGGTGTGCTAAGATTAATTATTTAGTTGTGTTTCTACTTTTAAAAATGGGAAGACTGTTGAGAGGAAAAGTCATTGTTCTGTATACTCTACCAGTACCAGCCATCACCTAATTAGAGAAGTAGGCCATGTTCAGAAGGTTATGAAGGTGCACTGATGGAGAATAACTGACTCACCTAGGAGGGTCAGACAAAGATAAACAAACAGTACTATAAAGGTTGTTGGGTTCTTCACAATAAATCCACAAATAAAAAGCTTGTGACTTAAAAGATCTGGGATTTTTCCTCTTTTTCCACCACCTTTGACACTTGTTTTATGCTCAATTTTAATGCATGGCAATTTGCACGTCTTTGTCCTGGGTAACTTGTAAGAACTACATCCTTTTGCATAGTACAGTAGATTTTTATCTTCATAAGAGTTTTGTATATTCAGGTTGTTCTGTGACCTGTCAGCTTCCTGTTTAAACCCTTCTAGAACATTAAAAGCATGACAGTTTTCAAAAATGTAACTCTAGGATTGTATTTGTTTGAAATGTTGTGCAGAACAGGAAGCATTTTGATTTGTTTTTATTTGAACAATGTGAGTTGTTTTTAACGTGTACTTTCAGAAATAAAAAAGCGCAAATTTGTTCAGTAATTTACTCTTCATCTTCTTTCTTCATGCTTCCAGGGTCATTGTCAGATCCTTCAAACATTTCTGGTCTTGCTCATTTCTGTGAGCACATGCTGTTTCTCGGCACAGAGAAGTATCCAAAGGAGAACGAGTACAGTCAGTTCCTGAGTGAACACGCAGGCAGCTCCAATGCTTTTACCAGTGGGGAGCACACCAACTACTATTTTGATGTGTCTCACGAACACCTGCAAGGGGCACTGGATAGGTAAGCAAGAGGACACTTAAGAGGAAGCTGTTTATTTGGTTGCACCAATCACAGCCGTTTTAGTATCAAGACAGTATTTCATACTACATATGGAATTATTTAGCATTAAAATTATTAATCTTGCTCCAGAAATTTGGGTTATTCTAATTGGGCACATATTTTAGTGCAGAAACAAATTGCTCAGGAATTAAATTACATTTGAAATGGTATAAGTGAATCAAATGAGAATAAAATGTAGACATTCAATCACAACTCACTAATTAGTGCAGACATGACATAAACATGTATTGTTTACCCATTGTTACCCAGTCTTGCTGTTTGAGGCAGTGTCAGGTCCATCTCTAATATCAGGATTGGATTGGTGTGGTCCTAGTTTGAGTGTGACTACTGTGGAATAACAGTGGTTCTGTTATGAGTGGATGTGTACTCTCATGTCTGATCTTTCTCTGGTTTTCAACTACATATACAATATTGTAAACTTATAAAACACTGTTGTAAAGCCTTGCATTTATTTAAACTGTACATTTCCCTGAATGAATGCAGTTTTAAGCTTGAGCTCATGTCTGGCTGTGAGCTGGAATTGACAAAATTTCATCTGGTGTATGTTTAAGGTTTAAATGTCTTGTGTACACACACCAGGTGTGAAGCTGCTCACCTATGAATAGAGTTTGAGATCAGGTATCATTTACTGGTGGTGTGTTGTTACTTAGTCTTTGACGCATCATATTGCAATCATAGTAGGCCGTGTTAAGTTGTATGTTAAAACCAGTTCAGGTTCTGAATTGTTCTGTCTTGTCATTTGGGCAAAATGCATCAAATAATGTAGTTTGAGTGAAACACTAATGACATGTTTTCAAGGTTGTAGAGGCCCTGAAATATATCTTAATAATTAATGTTGCCACAAAATAAGTAGTTCACTTTTCCTTTTCGTGGTCAGATGTGTACTGTTTACTTGCTAAATGCAGCAATCAGAAATATTTTGGTGTCTCGTTGGAATTTCTTTTTAGTTTGCATGCTGTATTTGCATGGCAGTTGGATTCTGCATGAACCATTCAACTTGGTTTGCATGTTCAAACGCAACAATGTCTGTATTTTTATGATTCTAAAATCATGGCCCTAGGGATTAATCAGGTTATGACACTTTTCCTTCACTAAATTTTCAAGGTAGCATTACTACCTCAATTATTTTGTGCCCTTTGTCCAACTCTGAACATTCTTATGACAAAAACGAATTATGGTCTTGCTTTGTTACACAGACTGAGGTTTTCTAGGTTTGTATATTTTTACATGAACCTTTTTGCCGACTTTAAAGGTTTGCGCAGTTCTTCCTGTGTCCTCTATTTGATGAGAGCTGTAAGGAGCGAGAAGTAAACGCAGTAGACTCTGAGCACGAGAAGAACCTGATGAATGATGCCTGGAGGCTCTTTCAGCTGGAGAAGGCCACAGGGAACCCTGAACACCCCTTTAGCAAGTTTGGAACAGGTAACATAGCATCAAAGAGGCTACGAAATGCTTGTGTTTTCCTGCTGTCCTGGGTGTATTGCATTAGTAGCTCCAGTGTCTTGATGGGATTGAGTGCATTTAGATCTGCCACACCTGTTTCTTGCCCAATTCCAATGCACATTTATATTGTTGCCTAACTTCATCAGTGTACAGGTGAATGGCTCATTACTCTCTGTAAATGCAACCAACCAGGTTTTCTGTGAGGTTGTGTGTTCTGTGAATCATGTAGGTTACATAAGGTGAACACGCCCAAGGCTCAAAAATGCCTATACCCAAATGACTCACAAGCCTTTTTATGACCATGATATGTCTAGAAATAGTGTTTACTGTTAACGTTCACACATTTTACCTTTATTATACAAGCTATACAACTTGCATCAGCAAAAAGTCCTTTTTGTTTGCCAGATTGAATTTTGTCGGAGTTGCTTGCCAAGTGTGTCTGTGTGTTTTTTCTGCCCTTCTTTGTTCAGTGAAGGCCACTGAAAAGCTGAAACAGGAGTTCTGGAATAGTGTCCAAACCAATTTAGTGTGATCTGTCACTGCATACATCCTTGCACCGAATTACCAGGTGGTGGCAGTATTGAAGCACATAAGCAGCATCTGTGCAAAGGATGTTCCTGGTCAAATTGAATATGGTGACCTTAATGGAAAACAGTGGTCATCTCAGATCAGAGGGAAAATGCAGCACACATTTGTCACCGTCCTCTGACTGAAGCTTGTGCCTGGTGTCCACTTCAGTTTTTCACTTTTGCTATGGGGCTCCTCATGAAGATTTTCCTTACTATATGAGTGCATGATAAGTACATGCTTATGTTAATGACTGACTCCCCTAAATTGAGTATGCTCAGTGTTTCATTGTCATTCCTACCCTTATTTTACAACTGCTGGATCTTTTTGCTGTGCAGAAACTGTTTTTCAAGGTCCTGAATTGTTCTGTATGACAGTCAGCTGTTTTGCTTTCTTTCAGGTAATAAGCTGACCTTAGAAACGAGGCCGGTTCAAGATGGCATTGACATTCGTCAGGAGCTGCTGAAATTCCACTCTACGTTTTATTCCTCAAACCTAATGGGACTTTGCGTTTTAGGGAGAGGTCAGTGATTCATTGACTCAGTCTGCTGAAGTTGTGTGCATTAAACTGCATTTAAACTTAAAAAAAAAAAATTCAGGTCATATCTTACCTGTGAATCTCTCAGCTGGGCCAAAGCTGACTGTTGATGCTTTTGTTCTGTCTTGATTGGGTGGGAGCACTTAAGCATTCAAGCACAAATAGTCCTAAAAGGTTGAGCATTGATTAGCACAGTGAGTTGGACATTCAGCCTTATTCTGAAATTCTTGGCCTGAATGTTGCTGGAAAACTTGTTAGATGTTTTTATGATGCCCTGACATAATAATGAGTAGCTTTCTCTTTTCTTCCCTAAAGCTTTTTTGCTAATAAATAATTTTGCACAATATAGTTGTTTGTAGTGTCTTTTGTGTTGCTTTCACAATTAATGCTTGTCCTTGTTTTTCCTCAGAGTCCCTGGATGAGTTGACAGCAATGGTGGTGAAACTCTTTGGAGAAGTGGAGAACAAATCTGTGCCTGTCCCAGAATTCCCTGAACACCCCTTCCAGGAAGAGCATCTTAGGGTGAGACCTAATGCAGCCACTATACAGTATAAGCAACATAATGATATTACTGTAATGCATTTGGCATCTACCAGTGTTTTCCTCTTGAGGGACATTAACACTAGACACAACAGCATTAGGCTGATGTTTGAGTTCAGGCACAAAATAGACCGGCAGAACCAAGCTGCATGTTAACCATATGACTGTAAACTGACAGTTTAGCGTTGGTGGTGAACTGTTCAAATTGTACCATGTCAAAGAGACATTTCCATTGTTGTTACTTAAATATTGTAGCTTTCATATCGGTGCATGTTTGCTTTATACCCACCGTGAGATTTTTCTTTAAAAGAATGTTGTTGTGTTAGTGAATCCAGACACTAGTGAAAGGTTTTTTTTTTTTGCTTTTGTAGTGAAGATGGATCACTTGTTGCTAAATGAGTACCAGATATAATTTCAAAGTGAAATGTGTGCTTTCTTTTGTGAATTACAGTTATGCAGTAGAAGCAGGTCACACAGTCCAGCATCTTTTGAATTTCTGTTTCATTTGAAAATTTTGGATGTTTCAAGGTCTTTTGTGGGTTTTATGTGAAATGGACATTGAATTACTATTTACTCTGTTCTCATAATGAAAGCTGTTTCGCCAACACATGCATACTGCGGGTTCTCATCTTACTGTCTTAAATTTTTTTTTTTTTTTCTACAGCAATTTTACAAGGTTGTACCGATTAAAGACATCAGGAACCTGTATGTGACCTTCCCAATCCCAGATTTACAGAAGTACTACAAGTCTAACCCCGGGCATTATCTGGGACATCTGATAGGGCACGAAGGTCCCGGGAGTCTGCTGTCTGAGCTTAAAGCTAAAAGTAAGACTTTTTCAGAGATGACGAGATAAGACATATACCATGACTAGCCACTTTGTTAGGAAGATCAATGTTGTATTTAAATTAGTAAAAATGATATAGAACAATTTTAGTGAGCAGTCTCAGTCTATAACACATTGGTTGTACTCGGTATTTTACTGCAAGATCACAGTAGATGTAACAAGTGGCAAGTGATTTTCAAGGATTTGATTAATTAACGCAAGGTAGGGATGCACCGATCGATTGGCCAGCGATCGGAATCGGACGATTTTTGGCCTGATCGGCCGATCACTCGCACGTATTGCCCAAACCGATCTTGCGCATGCGCATTACTTGCAGCACAGCCACGCGCACGTTCAGGCAGCGTTCACATGTACGCTCAATGGAGGCGTTTCTCATTCACTTTGAATGGGGTGACATCGTGCGGCGACGAAATGAATTTTGGGTGCGTGAGTATGGCGTCACATCAATGCCAAAACTAGAGCGCGCAAAATGGCTTGCTGCAAAAAATTCACGGGCGTAAATTTCAAAGTCGCGCGTGCAAATGTATCGAGTGTACGGTTGTGATAGTATTGCGTGCGGACTGTATTTTTCCTCTCTCGAATGTCTTTTTTCCTCTTGATGAGTTAAATGTTCTCACGCGCGAAGTAGATTACCGACAAGCGGCTTTTTTGCTCGAGTGAGATTTCTGCGCACGTGGTTTGAAAGTGGGTGGGTTTTGGCAGTTTGGGGGCGGGGTTTTTCCTCTGTCCTCAATTCAACATAAACACAGATGCACAAGATAATCACAAGTTGATCAGCCGTTTTCCATAGTTGAGGATACAGGCTTCAGAAATCTGATAAGTCACCTCTGCCCAAAATACACAATGCCAAGTAGGTGTTACTTTTCGGACGTCGAGTTACCGGAGTTGTTACATTTTATTTATTTAAATTTGTAAAGAAAATTTATGAAAATAAAGCATTATATTAAAGAAAATTAGATTTTTGTTTGTATTTGCTGTAGAGCTGCCACTATTATATATCACTATTATAAAAGTAACTAGTAGTTGAAACCCATTTTTTGTGTCGATGTCGTCGATTGCTCGCAGTAGCTCTAATTTTCTGTTATCTGGGGAAAAAACCGGTATCGGAAAAATCGGTATCGGCCGATCACACTTACAAAACAATCGGTAATCGGAATCGGCCAAGAAAATTGCAATCGGTGCATCCCTAACGCAAGGTATATGCAACAGATAGACAAGAGTTGAACTCTGTACCAACAAGGTCCTAAAGTGGCTGGTGAATGCACTATTGTAAAGGCAAAATGTTCAGTATGTACAGCAGTTTTGTGTGATGTGCAATATTTCCACATATTACTGTTTCAGGTTGGGTTAACACATTAGTTGGAGGCCAGAAAGAAGGAGCCAGAGGATTCATGTTTTTCATCATTAATGTTGATTTAACAGAAGAAGGTCTTTGTAAGTATGCGTCATTTTATGTACACAATAATTCTGCCATGCTCTATCAAGTTAGTGCTGACAATTCAAGAGGTACAGCTTAAATATCTGTAGGCTCAGTGATCTCAAGCTGCCCAATCCATCAAAAACTAATAAACACAAGCAATTTAAAGTCTGTAACTTTCCATCCACAGTGGACTACTTGGATTTAATGGTAAACTATGAGCCTGACTCTGTGTCTTGTAGAACCATAATGTGGTGTAATTGCTGACATGGCATCAAAGAGTAACAGCCATTAAAAATATGAGCTGTAAGCTCTGACAAATGGTGTACACTAATGCCTAAATGAGAAATGAAGATGGCCATTTGTCTTGTCTTTGTGGAGGTAATGAATTTATTTTCTTGTTTGTGTAATCATCTCTGTTTTCAGTGCATGTAGAGGACATAATCTTTCACATGTTCCAGTACATCCAAAAGCTGCGCACAGAGGGCCCTCAGGAATGGGTCTTCCAGGAATGTAAGGTAGGAAAAACACCTAATATATTATTTAACACTGAGTTTTTGAGAAGTTGAGAGACTTCTTACAAAATGTCATTGAGTGAGCCAAGAGCTTGAGTTCATATAAAAGATCACCAAGAATATAAAATAAATCCTTTTGTGAAACATGAATTGAGTGGGTTGATTGAAAATAGCTGTTTAAAACGAAATATTGGCTATTCTGCACTTTTTGCCTTAAAAACATGTACAGTTGTTTGACAGGTTTTGGTGAATAAATATTAAATGCTCCTTTTGTTATACCCATCTGTTCTTGGAAACAACTGTTTGTTGAACTGTGAACTGTTTGCTGTTGATTCTAGAGCCATAAATGATCTGTGTGCATATATTCCCAACCCTTTTATGAAATGTTTTGAAAAGAATTTTCTTTTGTGCAGATTATAATGTCAGTGTGTTTATTTGGTCTTTTTCTCTGAAGGATTTGAACACCGTGGCCTTTAGATTCAAGGATAAGGAACGTCCACGTGGCTACACCTCTAAAGTGGCTGGACTGCTGCACGTAGGTTCTCTCTTTAACTACCAAGATTTTACGTTTTGACGGCGATCCTTATCACATACACCAACTCCACTCCTGATGTCATAAGTTTGCTGTCTGCTGATATTCTGCTTGCGTGCAGGTTTATTAAAAGGGCTTACCTTAAATCTATTCTAATATTTTCCCAAACATGAGTTTCTTTGCTTATACTGTACTTGAGCAAACATCTTTAGCATTAAGATTTACAGTTGATATATGCATGGTATTTGCAGAGGTGGATGCTTTTTTTGTAAAAGAAGCATAAATGCTCTGTATGCAGAGGGTATGTCCACCTATTTAAAAAAAGCTAATCTAGAGCTAAAGTGTGTTTTTGTGTCAGTGTTCTAAACATAGACCAGCAGCTCTATTATGGTTGCTTAATTCAACTGAGCAAACAAAAACTAGATTTTCTTCCCAAGACGCATTGTGGGCTGGTCTTGAATGAGGGTGTTCTCAACATATTTCAAATGGCCTGCAATTATCTCTACGTTGTGTAGCACTTTGTTAAGGAGTGCTAAATGTGAATTTCAGTACTATCCACTGGAGGAGGTTCTTGCAGCTGAGTACATGTTGGAGGACTTCAGACCAGACCTTATAGAGATGGTGCTGGATAAATTAAGACCAGAGAATGTCAGGTTAGTAGAAAATGCTGTTTTTTTTACTTTAGTTCTTAACTGCAGGTTTTTTTTTGTTTTTTTTTTAAAGAACGCTACAAAGATGGAGATTTCTTAACCCTAGTACAGCCCCTCCCATATTCACCTTTCCTCTCTCAAATTCATCTAGATCACGCTGTTAACCTCTTGTATGGCATTTATATGGGAGAGCAATTCTGCATATTGACCTGCACAGATATATATGATATATTTTCCTAGACACAGTTTATGACCTGAGAATGGGAGAAGTAAAATTATTTTTGCCTCTTGGGGTCTGATCGGCTTTGCCCGTTCTTAGGATAAATGCCTCGACTCTCTTCAAAGAGCGTTTGTATGTTTGAACTTTGAATATCAATGTGCTTTCTTCCTCCCTTTTGCCTTTCTGCTCAAGGCTAAATAACCTAAATAAAGCTAAATAAATGAGACTGGTTATCAAGTGGTTTTGAAGTATCAGACTCGGGCAATGCACTGCTGTTTGTGTTTGGAAAAGGATCACCTTTTCTCATCCAACTTCTCTGGAATGTGAGAGAGCCTTGTGAATCCAATTTCCTCTGAAGCTTCAAAAGAGAATTTCTCCGCTCCTCGGATTGGTTCACAACCCTCCCCAAGCCAATTTATCTTGCCCTTGGGTTGAAACAGGCAGAAACAGCAGTTGATTTTGAATTGCAGCTTGTTGGGTTCTGCTGTGGTCTGGCACTGAGGCATGCTTATTAGCTTTTTTTTTTTGCAAGATATCTTCTTGGTCTAAATGTTGAAATGTGACAATGCCACCTGGATATCAATAGAAACTGCAGAGTGAACTTTGTTGGCATTATAAGCTACTGCTTGGGTTAATGCATCAAGTCGAGTCATCCCCACATATAATTGCCATGATTTTGAACATTGGCTTATAGCATCTGGGGAATTTCTTTCCTCTTCTTGGGTTATGGTGGAAATGGGGTTTTGTGGAGTTTGGTTCCTGGGTAGACACTGATGAAATTTTAGATGCGCTGGAAATGTACTTAAGTGAATCAACAGATGGCTGTGTGTGTAACTTACTGGCTGTTTAGCTTGAATTGGTTTAGCAGCAATGTTCACTGAAAGCTGATCTGGTTGGTTATGATTCACAGCACTGAGGCCCAACTTTTGTGGCATGTTTCAGAACAGTGCAAATCCATGCTGACAGCCATGCAGAAGCGGGCAGGTTGTCTGGTGGCAGTTAATCTCCAGGTCCCTTTCAGACGCTAGAGTTTATTTGCAGTTGTTGCTTTTGTAGTAAAGAATAATTTTTGGTTAATCCTCATTCAGCTGAGTTCACACTGAGTGGTTTAGCCTGTAGATGGTGACTATTTCAGGCTCTGTTATAGATTGATGCTGGTGACTCAGAATAGCAGGTTGTTGTTCTTAGCCTCCATCATCGATCAGGCATCACAAATTGCCCGGGTGCATTTCTGCCCAGAAACAGAGAATCGATATCTATCCACATCTACCAGATTGAAGATTCAGTTGAAACCCAAGCTGTACTTACTGAATGCGATTATCCTGATTCTGAAAGCCACTTGTTATAGAACTGTTGTGCCAAAAACAAAATTCTCCTCTTTAGCTTTCCCTAAGGGAGTCTGTGAGATGGCAACTGTCAGTGTCTAAGTCAGTGATTGTTGAACAGATATTAATGGCGGTCTATTCCTGTTCCACTCCAGGGTTGCTGTTGTCTCCAAGTCATTTGAAGGACAGACAGACAAGACGGAAGAATGGTACGGAACACAGTATAAGCAGGAATCAATATCTAATGAGGTCATCAAGGTGAGAAGCCTTTATTTGGAACAGTCTTTTCAGCTGCTGTGATGCTCAGCAGTAAGCAGTCAGTTTATTTCCTCTTCAATCTTGATGCTGAAATATAAGTTTGTGCAAAATGATGAGACATTAGAACTCCGTTAGTGCAGCTCTCATGTCCTAAGAGGTTTTGTTTGACATCACCCAATAAACCAGCTCGGTAAGTATTTAATGGGAATAGCAGGTGTAAATCAAGAGAAAAACTGAAGTGTGTCAGGACCTTTTATAAATGCTTAAAATTTCAGTTTTGAAAAGGTATTAGATGAGCCCCTTTATTGTTGTAGAATTGCAAATTTACACACCTTATGCTATTGTGCTAAAAATGTACCGGTAACCTGCAGTTCGAGGTCCAGTGAAGACTCAAAGTGTGGGAACTCTGTTGCATTAGGAGTTTCTCTTATTCATTGTCATTTTGCCTATTAGTTAGGTATATGTAGTAGCAGGAAACAAAAATTAAGCTAAGTAGCCTCCTGGTTCTTAAAAATCACAAAACTATATATAGTTTTGTCAACTTCTCCTGGGTCGCTTAACTAATCTGCATAAATTAGGTATTAAATCAAATTAATCTGAATGTTCAAATTTCTGTCCATGTTTGACATGAGTTGGACTCTTGCAATTACTGTTTGTGACTATATTGTTAATTTTACTTGCAAATATTATTTAGGTACTTGTCCTTTTCTTAACGCATCATGTTAACATGGGTTTGGTTTCTGTTCCTAATTCTGTTTACTTTTGAGATGGGGGTGGGGGAGGGAAGTAAAATGCTATTTTGGAGTTGGGTTGACTAAATACACACTTTTCTGGTAGATTTTTAGTAGTGTATTCACCCAGGTGGCAAACAGATTTTTGACTTCAGGAAGGAGACTGAAGCTGACGTTTCGACAGTATTTGGCCAGTGTTGGAAAGGTTGCTGTTCTCATGGTCACTTTATGGAATATTAGTAGTGATCTCTGATCCTTGTTGACGGTTTGAAATGCCACATCTGATTTCGTACTGATAAAGTGAAATGTATGGGTATAAAAGTGCCTTTGTAAAATAATCCACTGTTTTATAGTGTTTTGTGAGCTTAAAAGGGCCTCACATTACTTTTTGAATTGTCAGTTGTCGGGTGAAGAAACTTCTGCTGCAGCTGTGATCACACAGACATCAACGGCTATAACTAAAATTAGCTTGAATGTTTCTCAGCCTCTTTGTTACTTAAGTGCTTCAGTCAGTCCTAATCACTATATTGCCAATCTGTTTCAGAAATGGCAGAATGCTGACCTGAATGGAAAGTTCAAGCTGCCTATGAGGAATGAATTCATCCCCACCAACTTTGAGATTTATTCCCTTGAGAAGGACTCCCCGTCCTACCCCACTTTGATCAAGGTACACTTTGAAACGAGTTCAGCTCAAACTCTTGGATCCCGTTCTGTTTATATGGGCACCCTGCCTACAAGTGCTAATGTGGCGAATGGTAAATAACACAAATTATGCTGAATAACTTGTTTAAAATCAGCTTAATTGTTAGTCCCATTAGCATCTTTGGGTAAAGTTCTCCTCTGATGTACCCCTGTGATGGCACATTTGATGACAGTCAGCCCTCATAGAACTTTCTGTTGTGATCTGAGCTTGGTGCAGTCATGTGTCTCCCATGAGCCTCGGCTCTCTTCACTTCCATTTAAACTCCCTCCCTGTGGTTAATGCTTTAAAATGACTTCAAAGGAAGCCGGGAGGTGTTGGATGCTGCCTGATGCTCTTGGTTTTTGTGTTGAATGCAAATGAACACGTGTTCCCTCTGTCTTTAGGACACGGCAATGAGTAAAGTTTGGTTCAAGCAGGACGACAAATTCTTCTTGCCCAAGGCCTGCCTAAATTTTGAATTCTTCAGGTAAGTTTTCATGGTATAGAACTGGGTTTTTATTGCTTTAGGCATCCCTTTTGTTTCTATTTTAGAGCAAAATGAGTGAGTAGTTCCCTTGAAGGTTCCTTTCTTTTTAACCTCTATGACTTGGTCAAATGTGTTACCATTTCATGTTCCTTTTAACTCTCAAACATTCTGATTATCTAGTTCCTAGGCATCCGAATATGGAATCATATGATGGAGCAGAGCAGATAGAACCTGGGCCAAACAGCTCACCGTGGCCACTATAAAACACAAAAAATATGCCACATGCTGTATAGTCATTTGTTGTATTTGACAAGTCCTTTACTTGTGTGTTGTTCTGATAACCTTCGTTTTAAAGCTTTTCTTCCCCCTATTCTTTTTTTTCATACTGATGGACCAGGTGCCTCCTTATTTCTGGGTGTTGCAGCACACTACTGCTATAACTACACTGGGAAAACAGGCTGAAAAGATTGCAAAGCGTCTTATTTTCTGCAATAAATTAGATGTTTCAAAATCAGATATGCATGAATTATTACCTGCTCTTGTGTGAATATAATGTGCTGCTGTTCTCTCCACAGCCCGTTTGCTTATGTGGACCCCTTGCATTGTAACATGGCCTATTTGTACCTTGAGCTCCTCAAGGACTCCCTCAACGAGTATGCATATGCAGCCGAACTAGCTGGCTTGAACTATGACCTCCAAAATACCATCTATGGGATGTATGTAAGTACCTAGATGATACCTTTTGCTCTTTTCTCCCCGCATCATCCCATCCCTCCCCATGACCTCCCTTCTTCCGCTCCAATGCCCAGCGCTCTGGTTTTTGAAAGCTGCCTTTTCCTGCACAGTGGTGGACCTGATCCAAATGTAAACCTAGGTTCCTTCTCATGTCGGTCACCATGGACAAATGTCTTTTTTTTATTTTATTTTTTATTTTTTAATTTATACAACACAGAATGACCAGTTGCCATGTCACTCACTTGGCTTATTCAGAGTAGACCAAGAGCAAATCCCCCTTCCGCTAACCTATTGGCGTCATGAGTGGACTAAACAGCAAACCAAGCTGGAGACAGACAGCAGTATTGACCTTTGCCAGTCTTGAGGCTGCATATACATACTCTGTTTAGAGATTTTCTCTCTCTCTTGCTTTTTCATTTTTTTACTTTCCCTTCTGTCCTCTGAATGATTTAAGTTCACACTTCCCCCAATATACATTTTTTTTGTTTGTTTTTGTTCTGTTTCTTTGGTAGTCGCTACCTATATGCAGACCCTGTCCACTGCAACATGACCTACCTGTTTCTCAGATTATTGAAGGATGATTTAAAAGAGTATACCTATGCAGCCCGACTGGCAGGGCTGAGCTATGGCATAGCCTCAGCAATGAATGCCATCCTCGTAAGTATGGCACCTTCACAGGCCCTCCCTCCCTCTCTCCCTCCCCCTTCTCTCTCTCTCTTTCTTCCCGTGAGGAAGGAGAGCCGGGGGAGCTTGTCCTGGCAGTGTGCTGGATCGGCTTGTTTTCCAACTTTTCTGCTTACGTCTCCTTTTGTCTGTGCATCAGAATGCTACGGTGTGAGACTTTAACCTTCTGCACACGTCAAGTGAAGTTGTGTGACCCTGCTCGTTGGGGACTGCTGTGATCACAAGCTCCATTTTATGTTTATATTTTCTAATCCATTCTGACACATCTGTGGGTAAAAGGCAGCTTATGCGCTCAGTCATTTGTGCGATTAAAAACCAGGCGCTGGGCATTATACATTTTATAGTTGCACACCCAGCAGTAAATCATGAGCATGGCCTATCTGAGAAGATTCATTTACCTGATTTTCTACCACAGAGCTCACATTGGCATTCATTTTTAAACTGAGTTGTAATTGAGCAAATTCCCAAGTTTTTGCAAGAGGTCTTAGTTGGAGATCAGTGTTTCTGTGACTGTGGGTGTGGATGTAAAATGTAAATAATGTTCTTGTGCTTTACACTGGCACAGGCCTCTAACTGCTGGATATATATCTTTTTAACTGAATGACTGCTTTTAGGGACTTCTGATCTAAGCAGCTAAAATTGTGATTTCTTTAATTAAAACTGTTGTATTCCTTCACTTTTAATAGATTTTGCTTTTACTATGGAACTCGCGTGAATATTAATCCCCTGTAATGTCTGTAGTCCTCTTGTTAATATTGCTGTTCAGTGTCCCTACGTGACTGTGTAATTTGCCTTGATCCTTACAAAAAAAGGATTTCTATCAAAGATTTTGATAGAAAGGTGCATCATTAGCTGACAATTAACTCACTAATTCTGCATGTTGGTGTTTAAAAATATCAAGTTAGAATTACAGTTGAGGTAGAGTTGTGCTACAGAAGGTTTCACATGCCACACCACTTGTGAAAGTGAGTGATTATTTGTCATTGTGAACACAGCACACAGTGCACCACAATAAAATGCATTTGACCCATCCGTGAAGCAGCAGCAGTGCTTAGGGCCAGTACCTTGCTCATGAGCACCAAACTGAAACATTTAATGGTCCTGGGATTCGGACCAGCGATCTTCCGATTACGGGGTTAACGCCCTAACCATTATGCTACAAACTGCCCCTTATGTGGTCAAAGTAAATTTTATTGTCGTCTCTGCTATATACTGTAGGGCCCTATGATTTCTGCGATGCGGAGAATGCGGACGGACATGGAATTCAACAAATAAAATGGAATCCGTTTTAAAACGCAGAACATTGTATAATTCGCTGATATTGGTGTGTGAGCAAAGCAATGGTTTCTAATCAATTTTGGCCGCTGCCTGTACGTTACCTGTTGAGGCGGGACTCAGCTTTCCACACACACAAACGCACAGATACAGAGGGGAAAAAGGCAACGGTCAGCTATGGCAAAGAGGCTCGCTGAAACACCAAAGTCCTCAAAAAAATTACAGAATTTGACTGTTAGTGCTAAGTTTATAGCAGAACAATAATCAAATGATTTTTATGAATCGGGAGAACAGCTCTTTTGTAAGTTTTACCAGCACACGATAGACTGCCCCCGCAAGAACACGTGACGACCACTTACAGTCAAAAACTCGCATCAGAAACGTTTCGTTTTGCACAAAAAAATGAATGTTTTTTGTTGTTTACAGGTAAGTGTTTTACCAAAACAGAAAATGTTCTGCTGAACCCCAGCACTTTGTTGAAGTTGAATAAGTCATTTAATGTGAAATGTTTTTCTATTGCATTGTTCCTTTTTCCCCATCCACTCCATAATTAGACACTTTTTAAGTGAATAAATATGATTATAACCTAAAACACGGAATTCAGAAGAATAAAAATGGAAAAAACGGAATTTGGGGAAAAAACAAAACGGATTTCATAGGGCCCTAATACTGTACAAGTATGCAGAGGGACGAGTCGACGTAGCTCCAGTGGTGTTATCTATAGTATATACCATATTAATGTAGTGATGTCACCACAAAGCAAATGAATACTCAAAAAATAAGCTGAAGCGTAAGATCTTGAAGTCTTTGCCTAATGGCTCAGTAATTCTGATGTCATTAGACGTGTGTGTCAATTAGGTTGGTTGGTGCCAAAGTGAGTGACGTTTGTCTGAATATAATGACTTTTTTTTTTTTGGCCACAGTCAGGGTTGGGGGATGTCACAGTTCATTTCAAATCAGCCCACGGGGTCCAACAGATCTCAGCTAATTAATGCTCAAGCGCACACACTTGCACACTTTGGTCACTTTAGTTGCTGTGTGCTGACACTGACTTTCTATTTTTGTCTTTCTCAGCTCTCTGTGAAGGGTTATAATGACAAACAACACATCTTACTCAAGAAGATCATTGAGAAGATGGCCACATTTGAGATTGATGAGAAGCGCTTTGACATCATCAAGGAGGCGGTGAGCAGTGAACACACACACACACACCCTGTTCCAGAGAGACCTCTTCACATCGCATATACAGACTGAGAGGAGTTCCTCCGCTTCTCTTCACAACAGAATATATTCAAATTGTTTTGAATGATTAAAACGCTGCTGTATTCAGTCATATATTCACCACATTTAATGTGTGAGTACTTTATGATGATCAAAAACACGGCTGGGGAAGGAGCAGGTTATTAGACCAGAGTTATTATTGGAAAAATCCTGCCATTTTAGGCCACACATTTGATTGCCACTGTGATGAAACATTCTGTTGTGATTTTGATTGAAACTTGTTTCTGAAACTAAGGAGACAATAAGTCAACATAGTTCTTCATTTTTAGGAACTGAAGTATCACTGTTTTGTTTTTAGGGGAATAACTTTTGTCTTATTGGGTCTAATTTCAGTATATGAGGTCTCTGAATAATTTTCGGGCAGAACAGCCTCACCAGCATGCTATGTACTACCTTCGTCTGCTCATGACTGAGGTGGCCTGGACCAAAGACGAGCTCAAAGAAGCACTGGATGGTGAGGAGAGTGCTCTCTCTTACACACACACACACACACACACACACACACACACACACATACAGTAGTGGAAAAATTCTGGGCCTGTTTCCTGCGCTAGGATTAAGTCTAATCCTAGACTAGCTTTAACTTTCAGTGGAGAATCTCTAGTGGTATTGCAGTTTAGCCCAAGACTAGGTTTAATCCATGTTCCAGGATCTAGCCCGCTGTGTTTTACTTTTAGAGTTACCTGATTTTCCCCCAACCTCTCCTTTTTCATACATACCTGCTAATCTGTCTTTGTTGCTCTGTTGGTTTGTTGATCTCTCTCTCACTCTGCCTGTTTATCTCTCCATATTTGCCCTTCCTCTCTCTGCTGTGACTCATTTATTATTATTTTAAAATTTACTCTATACTCTTCTTCCTGCCTTTTTTTTTGCTTCTGTTGTTGGCTCATCCCATTCTACCACTATCATTCAGCTCTCTCTGAATCTGGGTCAGACGCTCTGTGAATTTAGAGAAGCCATTTACTTTCCCTGCATATCTCACCCGGTGTGTCTGTGTGTGTCTGTGTGTGTCTGTGTGTGTCTGTGTGTGTCTGTGTGTGTCTGTGTGTGTCTGTGTGTGTCTGTGCGCTGAATAATTGCATAAAGGGAGAAGGTTTGTCTGTAAAGGAGCGGGCAGGTTTGGAGATGTTCTGATGTGCATTTGACAGCCTCTGATTATGTTTTTGAATTCCGTTGCAGATGTCACACTTCCTCGCCTCAAGGCCTTTATACCTCAACTGTTGTCCCGATTACACATCGAGGCTCTGCTTCACGGCAACATCACCAAACAGGTTCGTTCTGGTTTTTAAGTGTGTGTGAGGGGGAGAGTGAGACAGCACTTTTTTTGTGTTGCTGAAGGTCTCCTGGTATTTGGCTGACATGCTTTCACCTCCTGATCCGTATTAATAAATGAAGGCAGCACTTCCCTGCTGAAACACCCTTATGTCCTCTAGCTGTCAGAAGAGCCAAATACTCTCAACCTTCCACTGAATCTGCTGATCAGATCACTTTCTATCTGAGCCTCGCTTGATGTATGCCTGTTGCGTATTGAGAAAGTCCAGAAAGAAAAGTTATTAGTAGAAAACTGTTAAAGGTATTGCAAGATTTAAGTAGATGTACCAATATCAATGGTCTTAACATTTCTTGCATACAAATGACAGATTCTTGATAATGGCACGTTCAGTATTGAATAGATTGTCAACCTTTTGTCCTTTTTTTGTGTGTTTGTTTTTGTAGTCTGCCCTCAGCATGATGCAGATGGTGGAGGACACGCTGATTGAGCATGCTCACACCAAGCCCCTCCTCCCGAGCCAGCTAATTCGCTACAGGGAGGTGCAGGTGCCGGATGGTGAGTGACGAAGCTTCTTTCCCTTGCTCCCTGCATGTCGTATGCACTCCACATAACCTCTTAGCGGTGTGAGATGGGGAGAGCGAGAGACGAGAGCGGTAAATGAGAGTAAGACAGAACGTACAAACTTTTCCCTCATTTGCTCCAAATTTCCAACCTTGCTGTCCAGTGCTTGTGTAATTTATCCTGCAGCTCAACTGGGGTCAAAAATTCACCCAGCAAAGGATCTGTCCGAGAGACTACTCTCCCTGATACTGTATAAGTTGCTCGCACTCTGCTTCAGCTTATAAAAACTGACCCCTGCTCTGGTTCTTTGGAATTTAGGGGAAAGTTTTTTTTTGTTTTGTTTTTGGGTTTTTTTTGCCTGTGTCCCAGTTGATTAAACACTTAAGCATGTGAACTGTAATGTGACTCATCTGTGCTCGGGAGTTTCACCAGCATCTGGACACTTGACATACAGTAGATGCATATGTTTTTTCAACCCATGGGGCCAGAACTGCCCTCCAACTGAACCCAAAACCGGTGTTAGCATTAATACTAACTTTCATCTGCCAGGGCTAAATCCTACAGCTCCTGCTCCTCCTTATCGCATTTCAGGGCCGGTTTCTCAGCTGTTTTTGGTGGCGAATGAAAAGCTAATTGAAACGCCAGCTTAGGACGTGTTGCCGGATGTGCTGTGTATTGCTCAAAAACAGCAAAGTGCATAGACTGCATTGCACATTTATAGTCTTCTGGGGAAAAAACTCCTTTCCAGTGCTAGAAATGGCAGCTCCTCTGAGTTTCTCATTACAGTGCTTGTATGAGCTTTAAGTGTTTTTTTTTTTATACCTCTCTTGCTTTAAACATCAATTTAGGTTCATATCAATCTCCACTGAAAGATCGTTTATTTTGTTTGCCTGTGTATGTGTATATGCACGGTGTGTAAATCCAGTTCTCTGTGGTTATCAGGAGGCTGGTATGTTTACCAGCAGAGGAATGAGGTCCATAATAACTGTGGCATAGAGATCTACTACCAGACGGATATGCAGACCACCCACGACAACATGCTGCTCGAGCTCTTCTGCCAGATCGTCTCTGAGCCCTGCTTCAACACACTGCGCACCAAGGAACAGCTGGGTATGTGTGTACATTTCAGGACATAATGGATTTCTTATGTTGTACCATGTGCTTAAATCTAAACTTTATTTTGATTTATTTCAACGCAACTTTGGGTTCAGGTGTTTTTATTAGGGACCTAACAGTGGACTCTCCTAGGATTCAGACACACAGTTTAGACAGTGTTTTACACACACCAAGAATTTCAATACCGACCTTCCACTTACCAACATGAGACTAGTCACTCCGAGCACTGCACCACCATCAACTCTTCAGATCCAAGACCTAAATCTTAAGCAACTTGGAAAATTTCAGTACGTGCTCAGTCATGTCTTGACCTTGTAGTGGACACGCACATTTCACTGGATTCAAGGCCTACATAATGGAATCTGTCCCTTCACACAGAGGTCTCCAGAATTGGCTCATTCCTGCAATTTTTAAATGTTAAAACTACCCACGAGCCACCACAGATATCATTTTACGTTGACATATAGCCAACGTCACGGTGGTGCAGTGGTTAGCGCTGTCGCCTGACAGTGAGAAGGTCTTGGGATCGATCCCCAGGTCGGCCGTAGGGTCTTTCGCATGGGTTTCGGACACGACCCCGGCTGGGATTAAGCAGTTCATATAATGGATGGATGGATTTATCAGACGTTATTATCCAGGGCGAACCTCCCATTTGCAGGGACAGTCTCCCTGCAGCAGTTTGGGGTAAAGGGCCTTGATCAGGTGTCCGATGGTGATAGTTGAGCGGTAGGATAGAGCTGGTTTGAACCTCTTAGTCTGAAGGCAACCAACCCAAATCCTGCTTTCTTCCCTGCACAGTTAAAAATGGCTTTAGATATGTGAATTTCATGTGACTCACTCTGTGACTCCTTACAGGCTACATTGTGTTCAGCGGCCCTCGCCGTGCCAACGGGGTGCAGGGTCTCCGCTTCATCATCCAGTCGGAGAAGGCGCCTCACTACCTGGAGTCTCGGGTGGAGGCCTTCCTCAAGACCATGGAGAAGAGTGTGGACGAGATGAGCGAGGAGGCCTTCCAGAAGCACATCCAGGCCCTGGCCATCCGCCGCCTGGACAAACCCAAGAAGCTGGCGGCCGAGTGTGCCAAGTACTGGGGCGAGATCATCTCCCAGCAGTACAACTTCGACAGAGGTCAGGGATCCAGCCGATGTTCGGATCAGTCTGCATTTCTTTGATTTAGGCGTTTCCGTGAACTTGCGTTGACGTGTCGCTGTCTCCCCCACAGATAATATTGAGGTTGCCTACTTGAAGACGTTAACGAAGGACAACATCATGCAGTTCTACAGGGTGAGTTTGAGACCCGTTGGTTTGCAGCAGGGCGACTGTGGCACCAGCTGAACATACGTTAGGGCAGCGGTTCCCAAACTGGGGGGCGCGCAGAGGTATTACAGAGGGGCGCACCAATGGAATAGCCTACGCTCCACTCAAGCACTGCTGAAACTTTCTGTTTCCCAGCTGTAACCCTGAATTGAGAAGATTTACAGCACAAAGCAAGCCCACACCAGCCACTGAAAAGTGTGAGACTTGAGATGAACCTCTTAATTTTTTTCTGACTGGGAACTGGTTAATTTGTGTAGTTTGAAGGGGGAGGGGATGGGGGGGCTCAATAATGTTCCTATCTAGAAAAGGGGGGCCCTGCAGAAAAAGTTTGGGAAACACTGCATTAGGGAGTGAATTATATACAAATCCATGCTAAAGGTAGCGCCATGATTTCACCGCAGATCACGGGGCAGTTGGTGGCGTGACGGTTAGGCATTCACCCTGTGATCAGAAGGTCAGCGGCTCATGAGCAAGCTACCGTCCCCAAGCACTGCTCCCCGGTCACTGCCCAATGCTCCTTCATGGACGGGTCATATGCATTGGTCACATTTAGTTGTGGCGCGCTGTGCTTTGTTCACAATGACAATCACTCACTTTCACCTAATATACCATTCTGCCGTCTTCACAACCACGCACTGGGCAGAGCTTCACCAACATTCTCCAGAAGCTTTTTGCTTATTCGCTTATCAGGTGTGGTGTGATTGCAAAGTCTGAATTTGTGCAGAGTGAAGGTCCCCTGAGCAGCAGGTTTGAGTTGAGGGATGCCGTTATAGTACATAATTATGATATTTTTACTACAACCTCCAACCAGTTACTTTAGAGTGAACACTTGTAATTTTTTGCTTGTTAGGCCATGTCCACACGTACACCGGTATTTCTGAAATGGAGATTTTCCGTGTTTTTTTTTTTTTTTAATAAATGCCTCCACACGAGCACGTTTTAAAAAATATCTCCGTCCACATGCAATTGCAAAAAACGCTGTCAAAACCATGCCTTGCATTGTAGATGAAAACCTAATGTAGACGCGGCGCATACTGTGTCGTCATATGAGTGGCGCGCAGTGTGACGCGAAACCATTTTTCAAAATCTTTGTTTTTGTTGTCCACACCTAAACGCAGAAACAGAGTTTTCAAAAATCGCCACTTTGGCCGGAGTTTTCAAAAACCTCCGTTTTCACTGACCCAAAACGCTGTTGTCGTGTGGACGAAAGGCCAAAACGTACAGAAAAACCTCCGTTTTCAGAAATACCCGTGTGCGTGTGGACATGGCCTAAGTTACTTGTAGGAAGATCAGATATGTAAATTAAAGTATTAGGTTATATTTCATATGTTTTGTTTTGACTATAACATGCAAACTATCACCAGGTCTGTCATAAAGATTAGTGCATACACTTTACTGGAGAAGTGAACTTTCACTGGTCTCGTGACTCGACTCGGTACGATGTCTCACGATGCAGCCCATCAGTCTACATTACTACACATCGCACACAGATCAGGCGCAGAACGTGCAGCAATAGCTACTACCGGGACGTTATTTTTAACTAGAACCTTTATGCCATTGCCAGAAAATCACCAAGCAATGTCATTATGATATAATCCAGGGGTTATATAATCCTGCCTCTGTCCCAGGAAGCACCACTCAGACTAAGCAGTAATCTGCTGCTGTCCACTTTGTGTATGTATAATATCTATAAAATTTTAGATATTTGCATTAAATTCATTATTCATAAAGATGCCCAAATCGTCTGGGAATGTTTTGAAAAATAAATAGAATGGACCACCTGCGACGCAGTGGACAACAGCCCCCCACCCCCGATATAATCGATTATGGTCTGCTACTGCAGCGATGCAGAATCGTCTATGTCTGCATCGATTATGTGATTCATGTCAACACCCCTCAGCTACACAGGAACAGCGCAGTGTATGAACTAATAGGAAGTTTTTGCCAGAGTTCATTCTCGCACAACTTATCTTCTGTCCAGTCATTAATTTCCGGTTTGTTATTGCTTTGCATCTCCATCGTGTTTGTTTGACCGCTTTTAACCCTAATCCCTCCGTCACATCCACATTTCATTCAAACAATAAAAAATCAGTGACGCAACCAATATGACTGTCTCCGCTTTTCTCCCTGCCTCCAGTTATTTATAACAGGGAAAAACATTAGCTCACGGTACAGCGCGCTTCCTTGTCCATGCAGAAAAGAGTTATTAGTTTATTTTGTTCTCTACATCATTCTTTTTTTTTGTTGAACGAATGTTAGTATTAGGCAACTGCTATTGATGTTCCAAAACCCTGCGTTGGGCAGCTGAGCGAGAACCAGAACCCCGTTTTGCTCCAACCAGACTGTTTCTGTAATTAGGAAATAGAAGTAACTCTGGATAAGAGCATCAATTTAAGCCTTGGTCTAAGATCATAAGCTTAGCTGCTGCAACACTGCCGTCATCCCTTTATTTCCACACTTTTTTTTTTTTTTTTTTAAATAGTGGAGACTTGGCCTGACGCCGGGTACTGAGCACTAGTGCCATGTTTGCTGATGTGTGAGCTACTCTCGCCTCCCACTGTGTGTGTCTTGTTGGTCCCGGTGTGTCAACAGTTCTGGAAACAATTATGCTCCAGCTCAGAGAGAAAGCTGTTTTGTCCGTGATTATTCCTTCATTTACGCAGAAGAACAGAGGAGGGTGATGCTTTACCCCGCCCCCGTTTAGTCCTTTGCATTTCTCAGTCTTGTTTTCTCTTCTGCTTTTTTTGGGGGGGGTGTAGGACCTGTTGGCTGTAGATGCTCCAAAGAGGCACAAGGTGTCTGTCCATGTGCTGTCGCGGGAAATGGATTCCTGTAAGTGCTCTCTTTCTATAGATTTATATTCTTAAGATTTTGTTTTTGTACAGTTTCTTTCAACATAACGGTCACTCTTATGTTGTGCTGGGGCAGTTGGTAACATAACGGTTAGGGAGTTCGCCACATGATCGGAAGCTCGCCGACGGCGACGCCGTTCCTGTGGTTTGGCAATGACAAACGCTCACTTTCAGTTTCGTCAACCGAGTAAAGTTCACTTGATCTGTGTTTCAGGTCCAGTGGTGGGCGAGTTTCCTGCTCAGAACGATGTCAATCTGGCTCCTGCTCCGTCCCTGCCTCAGGTAGGCTGGCCACACGGGGGTCTGCTCTTTGTCAACTGCACCTTAACGACTCGGGACTGATTTTTTGAAGTGTGTGTTTTGTGTGCAGCCCGTGCTGATCCAGGACATGACGGAGTTCAAGAGGAGTCTGCCTCTCTTCCCCCTCGCAAAACCTCACATCAACTTCATGGCTGCCAAACTGTGACCCACAACAACAGCCACGAGCACGTCTGGGGGGATGCCTCAGGCACGCAGCATCACAGTTCTCCTGAGTTAGGAGTCAGTACCAACATCAAGTGGGTGGGTGGGTGGGTGGGTGTGAGAGAGTGTGAGTGGTGTGTGGGGGGTGTGTGCACGTGTGTGTGTGTTTAGAGCAGCAGGGCTGTACCATGGGCTCAACCCCACAGCTCGGTCAACTTTACATTACATTTAGGACGTCGGCTGTTAAACAAGCTCAGTTGCGTCGTGACGACGTCGTGCGTCAAGAGTTCTACATAAATCCTCGTTCCTTAATCAGGAATAATTCATGTAGGTGTTGAGTTTGAAACCACAGGGACATTTTTACATGCTGTAAGGGTAAATCCTTCAGTTCAGACATGCTGGAAAGACTTTCTTTTACTTCTGCATATTGAAGGGAGATTTCAGCATTTGGCTTTTTTGCTTTGTTTTGGTATTTACCAGAAATCTGTTGAATGCGCTGATGCCATTTTCTCCCCGACAGGTTATTTTTTGGTAGTGGGCAGGAAGAGCTTGTCTTCAGGAGCTGCTGGCCGTACTGAAACATTAACGTCTGCACTTTTTATTCTTTGAAATACATGACAAAAACATTGAGGCATTTCAGTGAGAGCTGTACATCTTTACCTCATGGCCAGCAGGTGGTAGATCAGCGGCGGCTCATGAACGATAAATAACGCAAAAATGTCTTGGTTGTGAAGGAGCTTTTATCGCACTACAGAGGACACAACAGCAGGCTTGTAGAAAGGCTTTATGATAGTAGTTTGGTGTTTCTTGAAGACTTCTACCAAGCAGCTGTTTTCCGAGTGTTCAGACTGTAGTTTGGAAGCAAATGGCATCAGTTTATTCATCTGACTTCTGATCGACAGAGAAACAAATTTCATTACCAGTATGTTGTTTTTGAGCCCATGCACTGACACCACAACTGTCATCTAAATACTTTCAGTTCTGTTGATTGTCTACACATGGTTTCTGTGCTGATGTTTTGGCCTTAAGAAAAAAGAAAACTATTTTAATCATTGATCAGGTTTTTTTTTTTTTTTTTTAATCCGATTTTATTTTATCGTTTTATTGGTTTGCTTGTGGAGCAGCTGTTTTAGGCTACTGGAGTAGAGGAGTTTGGACAGTTCCGTTTTATTGCTTTCTTATGAATGGTATTTCACAGGCCTGCTGACGGCAGCTCCGCTCTGGTTTTTACTTTTATTTCAGTCTGAAGGAGAACTATAATAAATCATTTTTAAAGTATAATTTCTTTACTTTTGTTACGGTTTTTCAATCAAACCATTTCAGAATTATTAGTATAAAATAAAAAAGACGACAACCTCTTTTCCCTTACTTTTTCTTTCTGGAATGTCGTGTCTACATGTAGTTCATGTTGTTCGAGAAGCTGCTCCATCACTGGCTGCAAATTCTAGCGTTTCTGTCTGAGGCAGTATTTCATCTTTGAGCCTTACCAAGTAATGTTTTACTGTTCTTCTTGCTTTTTAATGCTTCTTGCTGGATTCCATTAAGGCTTAAAGGTTGAATCCCAGAAATGGTTCTGTCCTTTAAATGTGGTTTAATCAGATCTGTGCAGCTGGAGCGTCAGTCTTGACGTAAACATGCAGGCGATTTTAGCAATAATGTCACAGGACCCGTGGCTTGTGTCTTAAACTTAAGCAGTGCAGAATTCCAGCTGCCGTTCTCCAGCACTTCTGACAAAGTCCTGTGTGAGCTGTGGAGCTCTGAAGCATTTCTGAGGTCTTTCTGGGGATGGTTTTTGTACTGTGCATGTGTTAGTTGAGCATAGTCACCTGACCTCGTGACCTCTCTTCTCAGGTCTGAACAAGCCTTTTCAAGTAAAACCATCAAGATTTCACTTTACTTTTTACTCCAAAACGTCAAGAAATAGCTTTATTTTTGATCTGGATGTTCTCAGGCCTATTCAGACAACTATAATGCTGCATTTTTATTTTTGAGAGTAAGAATATAACTATAGTCACCGTGATCTGTGCTCGTCACATCTGCAGTGATGTAAATAATAGATAATGTTTTAGAAGTTTAGAATATATATTCATTTCCTGCCCACATTTGTGTAGAATTTTAGGCATTTCCACTTTTTTGACCCGCAAAAGTTTCTGCTTAAGAACTGGCGCAGGATTCTGTTCTGCTCTTTGTGTTTGTTTTTCCTCCACAAATCAGCGTACAGCAGCCCGCAGTCCGGCGCTGACCTGAGCACTTTATTTCACTATGGAATGTCCCTTTTTGTGCTCATTTACTCGTCAGTCCTGTCTGTAGAATCACTTTTCTTTTTTAACAGACATTCTAACCATTTCATTTTCCTAAATGTATTTAGAAAGCGGATTCAGACTGCAGTGTCCATTTGTAATAAATCATTTTTAGCTGTACCTCTAAATACAGTTTGTGTTTGGAGTGTAACCTGCCAGGAAACACTAGTGCAGGTTTTGACGTTTGATTGAGAAAGTTTGGTTTTTTTTTTTTGGTTTTTTTTCCCTCTGGTGATCAGTCTTTAAGAAAGAGTTGAAGCTTGATGTGGGACGTAACACTGCTGTAACTGTAAATGGTTCAGATTGTTTGGACTTTCTCATTTTTTCCATTCTTCTTGCTCAGTCCTGTGCTGTGAGGTGTTTCCACTGTCAGACGTGTAAATTCTACAATAAAATGACACCGTTTGGCACTAGGTTATTTTGAACCTCTTTATGCGGCAAAGGCTGATGAGGTGGAAATGTTACTGTTGGCTTTGTGTAGCTTTTCATGAAGCTTTTACATGAAATTTTATGCTCACACTGATTTGGACAAGAATCTAAATCTTGAGTCTGAGACTTCAGGCATTGGAAAAATACATTTATTGACAAATCAACCATAACTAAAGTCAAAAGCTGTATCAGTATATACAGTGCATACATTTATACATCAATATTTGGCTTTTTTTTTTCCTTTGAAGAAGTGAGCTGATTATGTAGAAATATTCTAAGGATCACAGACAGCTGCAGTAAAGAGAAAACATATTTAACAGTTAGGGGTTAACAATTTACGGTCAAGGAAAATGGTTGGAAAATGTACATTTTAAGAATTTCAATTGTTTTACTAGTTGCTAAAACAGAACAGCTAATCAGCATTACATGCATAATCAGCATTATTGGCATCCAAAGAGACCCTGATGGCAGTATCAGATTTTTCTACTGTTATGAAAATGTACATAAAACAGCGCTCACAATGTTAATGATGAGCTGGAACCATTTTAGCCCATAAATCACTTAACGCCGTCCACCACTAGCTTTCAGCATGTTTGCCATTGTTATAGCTTTAAGTCCAGTAATCCACGTCGGCCGCATGTCTCGCAATCCACACAATCTAGTCATTTTTGTGCCATAATTCCATGTTCCTGTTGTATAAAGAAGGCCACCAGCTCCCCCTCACACAGCGTCCAGAAGCAACTTTTTCTCTTCATCCGCATGCAATGCAGAGAAATCCCAGGAGGACCACGAAGAACTAGATTACAAACATTTCCAGTTCAGTAGCCGCGAGACTGACACTGTTTAAAGAAAATGTTTGGACAGATAATGCAGAAATGAACCTAATACCAGAAATGTGAGGCATCTGCTTCCAGTGACTAAATTTAAGTTTGTCCCCACACACGGTGATGTAACGCGAGTGCAACACAGACGCCCTGTTTCTCAACGACAAGACAGATGAAGCTTGAAAATCGCCAGACATGCACTGTTATATTTTAAATAGAACATTTTAAATGCTTGACCTCCTTGAAGGCAATTAAAAGTAATAAATACTTGTTTCTGCAGTAGCTTTTCTAGAATGCTTATCCTGATTTTTTTTTTTTTTTTTAATTACATTTGCATTTTATACAGAACAAATGGAGCCTCGTTACTGATGGTCACCCACGTAAATGCACCTGTTCTGCATAAGACATGCCCAGCCAGAGCTCTGTTTCACCAGATCCCACCTTTCCTTAGCCACTGAGTCTCGTTCTGGACACCTTGGTACGAGTCACACACTAAACACACATTTTAGTGTAAATGTTTAAAGTACTGGCATTACTTACAGGAGAAAATTTCCATTTCCAACTTTTTGGTGTTCGCTCACTATAAATCAAAGCTTCAAATTGGGAATTTATTTCTACATTGTAGATATGAAGCGTAAATCAGCCAACATTCAACAAAAGCTTGTCAGTTCGTAATGTCTAATGCAGTTGTTGCACTTTAGTGAGCGTGAACACTGCCGCTCTTGCAAAAATAAAACTAAATCTAACCCTTCCTGACAGAGGTAAGCAGTAAAACATGGATGAATTAGACTCCCCCCTACAAACACACAATTCCAATTTCAACCGCTGTCCCGACTGCAAAGAATTCAGAAGTCAGACTAAATGAACAAAAAAACTCCCGAACGGGAAACGTGGTTCAGTGTCTCTAGGAGTCTATAATACAGCAGAGTCTCACTTATTCATCACAACAGGAACATGAGACAAAAGGCCATCCCACTGTGTGACTGCACCAAAAAAAAAAAGAAAACAAATCTGCTGCAGTAACGTTTATAAAATCATCACTCTTAATTACACATAAAAGTCTTAGTTACACACATCCCACTCTGAGTTTAAAATACCACAACCTATAAAACAGAACAGAGAAGAAAGGAAGGAAGCGCTCCGGGCTCTGATTGTAGTGGGAAAGAAAGAAGCCTAAATATTCAGCCAAAAAAGCAACGGGACAAAAAACAGAAGAAACAAGAAATCACATTCTCAGGGTTGCGGAACAGCTGATGTGAAGCGTGATGTGTCGGTGCGATCCGCTCGGCTCTTCTTCAGCGCGTGCTGTGTAAAATCAGGGTTGTGTTGGGCAGGGCTGTGGGTCGCCCCGGCCGTGTGGTTGAGTTACGCTCACAGAGGACAATGTACAGGTTCCGTGATTCCGTCTTTCAGTCTCTCTAAGTCAGGCCTCGTCCTGCTCGGGGAAGTTGAGAATTTTACGGTGGGCTTGACGCAGGTACTGCTGCTGCTTGAAGTACACCTTAAACGCACCTTTAATGGCCACAAATGCAATCCCACCCTGCAAAGAGAGAGGAAGAGAAAGTGAAAGTGAGGGAGTATTTATCATTGTGAACACACCACAGCACACCACAACCAAGTGACCCATCCGCGAAGGAGCAGTGGGCAACTAACATGGGCAGCACACCGGGGAGCAGTGCTTGGGGACGGTAACTTGTTCATGAGTACCTAAGTGGTACCTTTACCGGTCCTTGAATTTGAACCGGTGACCTTTTGATCCTGGGGCGAACGCCTTAACTTTTACGCTACCACATGGTAGTTGAAAACAGAGTAAATCCGTGTGACTGCTGATAAAATTGTAGAAATGAATAAAGGGGTGTACAAGTGTCTCAACAACAAAACCGGTGGAAGGAGATAAACGTGCAAAAAGTGAGAGGAAGAAGAAAAAGTAATAAAGTAAAAATAATAAAGAGAACAAGGTGATGTTAAAATACTGCAGTAAGACGAGCCTCTGACAGATGTCACACAAGAATGGAACTTTTTTTACTGCACTGTCCTCCACAAAACCAAGGCTGACTCAAGTCCCACATTTTGCCACAGTCCAAACCAAGTAGAGTTTATACAGTAAGAACAGTAAATAAATAAAATAGAAAGCATCTGAACAGAAAACTCATCTGTATATTTAGGTTTAGGTTAAAGAAACAGTAAATATTAACACCTTTCTGGAAACTACTCATTAAGAGCGGGTGTTACAGTTCCGCTCTTGGGGGGCTGGTGTTCTGTCCTGGTTAGTCATTTCTGATCAGATGTGAATGTTCTGAAGCCAAGTTTGATGCAAAACCCTATGGGTTCTGACCCTCTAGTACTGGAATTGTCCAGCCCTAATTTAGAGCAATCAACTAATCAACAAAAGTCAACTGAGTAACAGACAGAAAAAATAGTTGCTAAGCGCCAACCCTAATCGTGAGCAGACGATCAATTCGAACAATTCTTTAAACTCCAACAACACGCAGAAGCTGGAGGCCTACCAGGATGGTCCTCTGCAGGTTGGAGTTGACGCTGCTGAACATGAGTTTGCCCACGATGGTGGCGATGGTGGGGAAAACCAGAGCTCCACACAGGATACGAGTAGCGGACACGTGATCGGCCAGCGGGCTCGCCTCAGCCGGGATCCGGGGCACAGGACAGCCGATTCCTGCAAAACGAGGGGCAGGTCAGACACATGGAATCTACTGTGGCTGCTCTATATATAACAATTACTCAAAGATGGAATTACAAACAAAGAGTTTATCCTTTACAGTAATCCCTTGTTATTCGCGGGGGTTACGTTCCAAGAACACCCGCGTATAATGAAAAACCGCGTTATTGTGTTTTGGTTAAAAAAATGCCTATTTTTATAGTGTATAAAAATGGATGTTCTTCTTCCTGCAGTCGGTGATCCACAATGCCAAGGCAGATTCCATTCTTACAATATTCTTATTTCTTACAGTCGACACCTTCTTAGCACTGCCACAGAAACTTACTGATACGGTCCTCCTGATCGCCGGCTCATTTTTCTTTACGTAACGTACGGTGCTCTCATTGACGCCATAATGGCGTGCTACAGAGGCATAACTTTTTCCTTCCCGGAGCATGTCCAGGAGTTCAGCCTTCTCCTCCAGTGTCTTACACCTTCTCTTGCGCTTAGGTGCATTGCGAGGAGGCGCAGGGCGTTTGGACGGCATCTTATGGGTTTTAGATTAACGAAATTAAAAGAGGAGAACAGGAAATTTGCTGCCAATAACTCAAGATTCAAGATTTGTTACAGTGAAATGAATCCCGAACCGCTCCTTTTGACTGTGCAAGCTTTATTAACAATTAGTAGCTGTAAATTAAAAATATGGAATTCTCTGAAACACACTAAATTAGAAAATTAGGGAAAAAAAACAGTCTGAACAGAGCGGTCCAGAAGGCGTCTGGATGTGGCCGTGCAACCCCCTACACTGATTTATACTGTATTTAGCTGAATTAATATTACATAATGAGTACATTTTTCTTAATAATTTAGAAATAAAATGCGTAAAAAAATATATTGTCACAAAAAAAGCAAAAAAAAAAGTGAAGAATATTTGCAGGTTCCGCGCTGTTGTGGAGATTTCCGCATAAAACGAGGAGTTCGGTTCTCGTGAAAAATCCGCGTATGACTGGATCCGCGAGTCCTGATCCGCGTATAACTGGGGGATTGCTGTATTTAGATTCAATACAGTATTTTCTAGACTGCAATAAACTGTGGAAGACGATATTAAATGTTAGTAAGTTAGGAAATCTAGTGAAAACCAAATGATGTAAAACCATAAAGGTTGGGTAATGAAGTGATGGGACATGATGTTAAAAGTGTATAGTCATAACTGGAGCATAAATGCTAAGCATCATCACTTAATCACTGTCAATGGAGGATAAAAACATTACTCTGTGGATATTAGGCTTGAGGAGGATCCAGTTTTTTTCCATATTCCTAACCAAATTCCCCGGAATGCCTCTATTTCAGTTTATATACTGTATTCTGTCATAAATTCTATATTCATATTCTAAATTCTTATAGTTTTAGCTTTATGTAGTATAACAGTGCTGAAACTGTAGACATAACTACTAGAAATACTAAGAACGGTGTCTGTTGTATTGACTTGCAGAATTTTTATTATGTGAGACATTCTATGGCTTAGTGCTGTGAAGAAAAACAGGGTTAGTTCCAGGCAGAAAAACATCTTTATCCATTTGGTATCTGGATATAGAATAAAATCTCTTGAGAATAAATAATGCATTTTTCTCTATTTCTTTTTGTCTGTTGATTTCTTTCACACAACACACCACAATGAAATGTGACGTTTGCATTTCACCCATCCGTGAAGGGGCGGTGGGCAGCTGATAGGGGCTGCACCCGGACAGCAGTGCTCAGTGGTATCTTTACCGGTCTTGGGATTCGAACCAGCGACATTCTGATCGTGGGACGCATGCCCTAATCGTTACGCTACCAACTGCCCCTGTAGTCAAGATTCCCTGTGGAAACTGCACCAACATTTAAAATGGATTAAGAGTGTAGAGTCTGGGAGCCTGCACTGCTGTCCTCGTTCCTAAACATAAATATCACTCATAAATGTAAAAGCGAGTTTACATGGTGGAAAGCTGCAAATCCAGAACTCTGCAGACGTGCTGTACTGTTGTTACCCGTACGTCTTTATGAAATGCTAATGAATGCATCATCTCATGAGAAAGAGCCTCTAAAAATAACACGCACTGCAAAAATGGTGCTGGTGGCCTAAAAACCTGAATACCGGGAATATGAAGGGAATTACACAATGTAAATAAAATGCATGATCTGGGGGTAAGACTGGGGGGGTGGTTCAAATCCCAGTAAAGCTTTAAACTGCGAGCTGGGATCCTAAACAAGACCATTAAAGTGAAAGTGAGTGATCATTTGTCACTGTGAACACACCACACCACAGCACACAGTGCACCTCTGCATTTAACCCATCTGTGAAGGAGCAGTGGGCAGCTAACAAGCGTCCAGGGAGCAGTGCTTGGGGACGGTACCTTGCTCACAAGTACCTCAAGCCCCTTTTCCACTGCTCTGGTTCCCGTGCCGGTTCCCAGTTTTGGAACCAGTGCCGCACTTTTCCACAGAAGAAAAATTGGTGCCGGTGCCGTAAAACCGGCTCCGAACCGGCCCTAAACTTTGCTGGTCTAGTAGCGAGAACCCGTGACGCCACGAGAGCGGAGGGTGGGCGGAGTGATAGGTAGCTTTAAAAGAGAAAATGGCGGAGAGCCAAAGTCCGGTAACGTGGAGCGCAGAAGAAATAAAAGCTCTTTTAGCAATATGGACGTCCTGATTGAGGAGAAATTGGAAGGTGCACAAAAAAATGTGAAGGCATATGAAGAAATAAGGGAAGAACTAAAAGTTGCAGGCTTCGTACGAACAACCGTTCGTTTAGTGGACGTATTATCATGCGGCTCCCGCTGAGCTCCCTGGTCAGTGTAAATGCGGGCCGGTTCTTGGCTGGTTCTCAGTTCAGCACCGGCCGAGCACCAGAACCGGCACCTGGCACCAGCACCAGTGTAGTGGAAAAGAGGTGTCAGTGGTAACTTAACCGGCCCTGGATTCGAACCTGCGACCTTCTGATCACGGGGCGAACACCCTGCTGTTACGCCACCAACTGCCCCTTTATTAAGCCTAAGTTGCTTCAGGTAGACTGTCCCTGTAATTCGGTGGTGGAAGTGGCTCTGGATGGGAGCGTCTGCTAAATGCTATAAATGTAACAACATATACACAAACTGTTCAGGCTTTTTTAACGTGCTCACCTTCTGATTGGTTAAAACACAGACTCATCTTCACTCAGTGTCCTCATCCAACAATACGAACACAGCGCAAAATATTACCTGGGTTTACTTAAATTCTATATTATTGAACAGTCGTACAGTTGTACTCTTATGAACAAATTTAAGAGAGAGAAAACGAGTAAGATGTTGGTGAATGAGGCCCACTGTTCCCAGTTCTGTACATTCATTCGCTGTCCAAACTGCTCGATCCCTATTGGGGTGCGGGGGCCGAAGCCTGTCCCTGGGAACTACGGGGGCAAGGCAGGGGCCAACACACCCGCAGGGCACACACAATCACACTCATTCACACCTTACAGGACCAATTAACCTATATTGCACGCTTTTGGACTGTGGGAGGAAACCAGAGCGCCCGGAGAAAAGCCACGCGAAGCACGCAAACACCGCACAGAAAGGCCAACGGCCGACTAACCCAGGACCTTGTCGCTGTAAATCATCTCGCTGTAATTCTGTAAATCATAGCATTTTTCACCACTGCTAATCTCAAAGTCCAATTGTAGGAAACGCAAAAGCAAAGCCCCTCCTGCAGCACGTCGTTTTTACAGTGGCTGACCTGGAAAGATGCTGTTGAAAATCTGTAGCTTGTTGGAATACTTCCTCCAGAGGCGGAGCACATAGTCCTCCCAGCGAATCATCTTGCCCAAAATCAGCATGACGGGGATAGTGGGCAGGCCGATGAGCAGGAACAGAGGATCGGCTCTCTCCATCACGTCCAGACCTTCCTTATGGCCCACCACCTGCCACAAGGAAAACCCAAGGATGTTCGGTGGGACTGTGTAATACGACCAAAAATGTACAACACGATTAAATGACGGTTAATGTAAAATTAGTTTGTTTTTGACCCCATAGTTCACTGACAAGGAGTGTAATGTGTAATTTGTTATTTTAAGTGAGGAAACACGGATGTAGTCGAAGGCTGGACGGGACAGTGTCTGTAGTATGTTGTTCAGGGGACAGCACATGGGCAAAGTATTAAGAAAATTCTTTGAAAAAATATATATTAATAGAATTTAAAAAAATAACCAAAATAACACCATGGACAAGACTTGTTGATTAGAGGTTCTGAAGGTCAGTTTTGATTATTTATCGACTTATCGCCCAGGCTCTGTGTTCTCCCACCTGCATGACTGTGACGGCTCCGTATGTGACCGCTGTCCAGTAGATGGAGCCCACCATGATGCCGGCTGCAGCAAAGGGACAGGCCTTTGAGATGAGTCTGTCTGCCAGATCCAGCACATACACCACCGGCCCTGCAGATGTGACCGAGAAAGAGGCAAGTGAAATTTGTAACAGGCTTCATTCGTGATTCTATTCGCTTTGTTTGCTTCCTGTTTCCTAGCATCACGGTCGGGCTGGTTCTGATCAGGCCACATGCCTGAACCTGAAAATATGTCTGAGTCTGGACCTCAGATCTGGAGTTCTGAGTATCTGCTAAACTGTCACTGTAAATAAGAAACTGTTCTTAATGCCTTGGCTGTAAAATGAAGGTTATAATTAAATCAAGTATCTTAAGTGCCATGAATTGACTAAAGTATTTCTTTCTGGTTAAACTGCATCTCGCTGAGCATGGTAAGATGAGCCGCAACTTTTGCACCCCTACTTGGGGCTGTGGTGGTGTAACTATTAGGGAGTTTTGCCGGTTCGAATCCTAGACCAGACAAAAGCACCTCCAAGGTACCTATAATCAAAACACCACCTCCAAGCACACAGACGCGTTAAATCTAAGTTGTCATGCAGCACTGGGTGCATTTACATTCTCAGCATTTAGCAGACGCTCCTATCCGGACTCACTTCTCCCTAAGGCAAAAGCTCAAGGGCCTGTGGGTAGTTTCAGGGATTTGAACCTGCAATTTTCAAAGTCAAAGTAAACTTTACTGCCATCTCAGCCATATAATATACTAACAATGCAAAGAACAAAGAAGGCACATAGAATAGAAACGCACACGTGAAACTAGAAGCAGAATAGAAATACACACGTGAAACTAGAAGCAGAATAGAAATACACACGTGAAACTAGAAGCAGAATAGAAACACACACATGAAACTAGAAGCAGAATAGAAATACAGACGTGAAACTAGAAGCAGAATAGAAATACACACGTGAAACTAGAAGCAGAATAGAAATACACACGTGAAACGAGAAGCAGAATAGAAACACAGACGTGAAACTAGAAGCAGAATAGAAACACACGTGAAACGAGAAGCAGAATAGAAATACAGACGTGAAACGAGAAGTGGAAAGAGAGACGATTAGGACGCGGTATTCAGCCTACAATTATGGTCTTGGAGTTGTCTTTTACACTGAATGTGCATGACGTCAGTAACAGTTTCAATATGAAAAATTCTATAAAATAAAACAGCGTCTCTTCTAAAGTCTGAGCTAATATGCAAGTCTGATCTAGTATGTGCAGATATTGCAGCAGCAGTGGAGAACTAGAGTCTGTGCAATACTCAGTTTGTTCAGATACAGTCAGTTAGAAGAAGAGATCAGTGATATGTACAGCCTCGTTCAATAACTGTGTAAATATTCCATTGTTTCATTCATTCTGACTACTGAGTCACACCGCTGTGCTTTCACAATAATTACTCACTCACCCAGCTTAGGGTAACCTTGACAGAAATTTCAAACCTGGTCACCTAATCATCTCGTAACTCTAACTGGTGAATGTCCTCCTGCTCCTTCAGCATCTTAGCTAACGTGCGGTAAGCGCACTGGTGAAGAATGGCTTCAGGAGCCTCGTCCAAGTGGAGGCAAACATTGGCGCTGGTTGAAGTGGAGAAACCCTGACTCTAGAAAGCATCTTGAATGTCTAGAAAAGAGCTACACAATAAACAGATTACTGCAACTAGAGCTGGGTACCGAAACCCGCTACTAAACAGGCCCTGGGGTTAAATTTTTAAAGACCAGAATCTGTTATATCAAAGTGAACGATTATTTGTCATTGTGAACACACCACAGCACAGCACACAGTGCACCACAACCAAATGTGACCTCTGCATTTGAGCCATCCGTGAAGGAGAAGTGGGCAGCTAACATGGACAGCACCCGGGGAGCAGTGCTTGGGGACGGTACTTTGCTCATGAGTACCTCAGTGGTAACTTTTAACGGTCTGGGATTTGACGACCTTTTGATCACAGGGCAAACGTCCAACCGTTACGCCACCAACTGCCCCAGTGTTCATAAGCTCTGAAGTTAATGGTATTGTTTTCGGTACTGGAAAAATTAATAAATCGGATTTATTGTTTCTACATAAAAGTACTCTTTCCCAATTTATCTGACCAGCTCCGTTACTGATCAAGACGTTAAACTAGAGCGTTCTCTCACGATGCACGGGGAAACTCTCGCACGCGTACACACACAGACGCTGGTGTCGCTGCCCGATCTGTGTGCGTATGCAGAAAGTTCTGTTCTGCTTATGGCTGTATGTGATTCGTTTAGTGACATCTGGTGGACCTGATCCGATCGGCGAGAGTATGCACACTAATTAAAATGACATTTTAATACATTGTAATACATTTTAAAGCAACCTACACAATCACGATACTTAATAACCATTAGTAGAAACTGAAATATGACAAGTACAGTCTGCCTGCCAGCCAGATACACAGCTTTTTATTTGATGTGATGTTGTAAAACACTTAAATCAATGCACATGAACTCACTGTGGACTGAGAAGTTGTTAGAGAGAATTAAAACTACCAAAAACGACAGTGTATTTTATTATAATTCAAATTTTAGAAATATTGTAACTCCCATGAGAGAAGAGTAGCCGTCAGCTTACTGTGTCGACGGTTTGTTAAGTAAAGCAATGTTAATTATCTTGTTAATTTTTTCTGATTTTTTCTTACAGTTAAGAATATCGTTAAAGTGCCGGACCAATAAGCAGCACCGGTAAAAGTAGTAGTACTGTTAAAATCTTAACGATACCCATCCCTAAATACAACTAGACTTGCAATTTCCACTAAAACTGGACTAAGTGGAACAACAGCAAAGAAGAGATGAAATGACGGTAATTAGTAGGCCGGATGGGGGACTGGGTTAAAGAGTCTGCCTCTCCAGTAGGGGGCAGCAGACCTTGGCAGCTGGATATTTGCCCATGCTCAGTAGGTTGCCTTGTCCTTAATTCTTTACAAGCGAGTGTCATCCCTCTATCACGCCGTACCAGGGTTTCTCAGACTCAGTTCCTGTTGAACAACACTGTCCTGAGACGACAATCACAATGGAACCATGAACTTCCTGATAGCACAGACTGGAACTATCAACGCCCCTTCAAGGAAGTTAACACGGCTTCCTCGATGGCCTCATGAAATTACTCTGGGAGGCCCCCAAATGAAATGTCCCAGATTTACCAGAGAACAGCACACACTCACTTATGTACATCCCTGTCGCCTTTACACTGCGGAGACATGCTTTGTGCTCAAGCAATGAGGAACTACTTCAAGCCGTCTTGCTTCTTCATTCCTAACTAAAACCTTGCAATGGAAATGCTTCAGACGGAATGTGAAAATTCAGGAACTAACTAGAATAAAGTGAAACTCATTGTGTTATTTCTACACCTTTAATGTATCAGTGATAAATTAAGCAATGGCCTTTTATCGGTAGAGAAGTGTGTGAAATAGATACACTGACGTTACAGGTGTCAAACTTATGGCAAGCAAGTGATTAAAGATCATTAGTCACTAAAACTCAAAAGACAAGTTCAGACAATTTTTTTTTTTGGCCACTGATTGCAGGAACATCGGGTCAATCTTGAATGACCAGACCCAGATTGACCATTAACTGTAACCTGATTTGTGCTGATTCAATGAGCTCACCCAGTGGTGACTCATGTCCGAGGGATTTCTAGATCTAGTTTTTTCAAATCCAGACCGCTCCTACACTTCATACTGTGTGGTGTGAGTCACACCATTCAGGTTATGTAGTGTGTACACCACTATGACGTTACCACAACCAGTAAAGTCATGTCCTGTGAAGTGGACCACTAAACATTTTCTTTTAAATCTTTTTAAAGTTGTGTAGTCTAAGAGGAGCTTGCATACAATCCACTTTCACCTGCCTCCTCCGTGGACAATCTTCACCCTCGCGTTCCACAGCAGCTCAAGAGTACACCATGCAATATTTACCAGAAGGCAGCCTGACTTCCTTTCTCAGGTCTGTCCACATGCTATTAATACTCTGGTCACAGGACTCTCTGAACAGCAGGGAGTCTGCAGGCAGCTCTAATCTTCTCCATACAGATAAGGGCCACCATTAGATACCACAAGATCAAAAAGGTAATTAAATAATGACTTAACAAAAATTAACCTTAATCATTGGTTTAAAAAAGTAAAAGCTCCTCTAAACCTGAATCTGAAATTAGGAAATGTAAGTCAGTCTGGACAAGAGCGTCTGCTAAATGCTGTAAATGTGAATGTAAACCGTGTTCAGGATAACGTGACCTGGGTCAGTGCCGAGTCTGAGCTGTGGGTCTCATGAAAACGGGTTTGATGGAATTCGTCTTTAAAAAGCAGGTTCTGTCACTCTGTCCATTCGTTCCACCACTGCATGCTTTCGAAAGAACGAATTTAAGGATGAGCACCAGAGGGCATTTTCAGACCTGCTGTGTGATTGGAGGGGAATATTGTTTGACTTCATTTAGCCCTTTTATTCGGTTCAACGTGGGCAAGCGGATTAACATCTGTAAATAAATGTTTTCTTTGAGCAAAATGCGGCGTTTCTTGTCAGAACGTTTTTGCTACATTTCTCTTCCTGAACAAGAAAGAAAATGGTGAAGCAACTACTCCAAAAAAATGAGGAGACGACATGCACTTATACTTCACACAGTGCTGAGCCATCGATTTCTCTCTCAAAGTTCTGGCAGGCACAAAGCATATTTATTTAATCTCTAATGGCAATACAGCCAAGTTGAGCTTGTTAATATTAATGTATTCTGTCAACTATTGGCTCTCTGATGAGTCATGATGACTTTTACGTCACCCTGTTAGAACATGACGTGGGGTTTTATGTTATTTTTCCATTCGTTTATTTTTTCTTGTTAAACGTAACGTATTTCACATTAACCCAGATTTCATTACAGCAGCTTCCTACTGAGAGCCTCCAAACGAGTCATTTTTAATGTGTGTATACACACATGAAGGCTTAATTAGTCAGCGTGATAGTGTATGAATGAGGAGAGTGTGTGTGTGTGTGTCTGCTCTTTGGCCAGGCCTCAGTCTCCTTAAACATTTGCCTTTTTAGTACTAGCCACACTGGGATGTCACTGTTTCTACTGGACATGGCACGATACCACTTTTTTATTGTTCGATACGATACAGATATTGTACATTTAGATATCTGACAATACAATACAAATCCGATACAGTTTCTGAGCCTTTTTTTAAACAGAAAATAATTCTTTAAAAAAATGTCTGAAAACATGATTGAGATTATTCTGTTATGCTTAAGGAAATACTTGACATAAATACTGTTTTAATAAATAATTACACACTCGTGTATATGCTAAATTATTTATTATTAATATAACATCTCAAATTATTCGGTTAAACACATTTGTGTGATTTTGTGACGGCCCCTAACCCTGCGGTGCTAAAACCATCAGGAACACGGATTGCGAGTGAGAGCTGGTTTTGTTAAGGAAATTAAACAGTATAATGGCGTGATTTGCTTTTGTGGTTGTAGTGTGTTGCGTTGCTTCCTCTGCTCATTGTCATATCAATATGTAGGAATTGGCGCACATTTACAGATCAGCTCCATAGATCAGCTCAGTGCCACCGATACCCGATGTTGACCACCTACTTATTGGTCAAGGGGCTAGTATCCTAACCATGAGACCACCACCGCCGCAGTTCAGTTTGTATCGTTTGGGCCTGAGTGAACACAGCAGTAAAACTCGTCTGCACTCGCCCATTGAACAAAAACTTGTTAAACCAACCTCCAGCACTATCATCACTGGGTCCCTGAGTAAGCTGCTCTCAAGGTTACCTTGCTCATGAGTACTTCAGTGGTACCTTTACCAGTAGGGGATTCGAACCGGCAACCTTCCGATCATGGGGCAAACTTCCTAACTCTTGTGCTACCAGCTGTCGCTCTGGATATAAGCGTCTGCTAAATGTAAAACACTAAATGTAATAAATGTAAAACACTCCACGGTCTGAAACAAACCCCGGTATGAAGTCGCCCTGTAAGGCTCCAGCATCTACAGGAGCAGCTGAGCTTTTTAGCATCAGCTCCACAAACACAGTACCTTGTTCTTACACAGGCAAGCTCCCACCTCTGGCCTGCTCTGTCTAAATAAGAGTAGTTTTTCCAGGACTACCAATAGTTCTGCGTGCTATTCTCAACATCCGCCACAAGGCAAAGTAAGACTGAGGACTTATTTATCATGGTGAAGTTATTAATTATGACTATTTACCGCATGTGGTCAAATAAGCCAGCCACTGGCATGAGGAACGGGGACTTAATATTTCAGGGCTGGCGCTATAAGTGGGGAAACTATGAAAACATGAGATTCAAATGTCACAACCGCTGTTGAGGGCTCTTATGAAATGACCTCTGTGAAAATTTCTCAGTAAACATTTTTCTGGGTGGGTGTATAAAGCAGCAAATATACTTGTGTAAGCTCCCAAATAGAACCTGATGACAAGCACGGATGCAACACCCCTGTACATGTGAAGATTTACAGGAGCAAGGGAAAAATATCACATAAATACAGTATAATGCACTAATGCACCTCCGGGCACTCAGGGCTTAATATTTGGATATTACCTGCGCACTCAGCAGGGCCATGATTTACGCTTGACCCATGGGTGAAAAGTCGATTCCTGCCTGGAATCACACCATCCATCCCACACGGTGATGGCCATGTCCAAATCTGTTCCTCTTTCGCCCAGAATAAGCACTACGGCACAACGACGAGGGGGGGCGGGGGGAAGTAGGTCATCCTTAATGGCTATTGGCAAAAGGAAAAGCTGAGACGTTTATTTCTGCTGCTGGCCGCAGATTCCATAATTAAGATAATTAAAAGAGGGGCTGCAGAGAGAGGAGTGAAGGGGGAGAGAAAACGAATAGGAGGAAAGAACGAAAGAGAGACAGATCCCCAACTGCAAGCTTAGTAGGAAAAGCATTTCCAGCGCCTCAATGCCAGAGAAAACAAAAAGTACTTTCTGTCCTGATATTGGCCAGTGTAAACACACCTTCAAAAAACCAGAAAGCCATTTTTCTTTCTTTCTATACATCTTTATACTTGCATAAAGCCTGACACTAAATCCGACAAAAACATCAAACTGCGGCCAAATATTTCTGAGCATTCTTCCCCAGAGCAGAATTCCTGTCGTTCCAGTAAACCTGGCACAACTTTTGTTAAAGTTTTCTATTATACAGTGCCGGACTTCAACTGGGACGCAGCTTGCGTAATCACACCTCAAGGACTTTAACCACATCTGTGATGCATCTTTACCCAGTCTCAGCATCACTGCTCAGCATTTAAGTCCAACCATGCGACAGTATTAATATTAAAATATGAACTGAGAATCCTAGTCCCAGTTGAGGAATGTTTATCAAGGAGCTGTCATACTGTTGCTCTTATCTTTTCACAACTCTCTCACACCTATGTGAGTGCAGCACTTAATAAGAATTAAGAGAGGGTTCTTCATATTAAGGGTCGACCGATTCTCGAACAGGCTAAATATTGGGGCCGATATCAGGCATTTTGCAGATAAATTGGTATTTAATTTTGACCATCACCGATATTAAGTAATTTCAAGGTGTGCTACTGTGGCTCTACTGCCGTCTCTTCTCTGTTTGCTGTTTCCTCTCGATTCGCTGCTTCAATTAATATCCCGCCCACAACAGTCTCTGATTGGTTATATGCCACAGATCTAGGTTAAGTGGAAAGCACGCTGAGAAGCTTTCTTCATCACAACCTGCTGCTGCTTCATTTGAAATAGGGAAGTTTAAGTTTCACACTTATTTAATGTTACTATAATGTTTATTTAATATTAAAGTTAAATTAAAATAATGTAAAAGTTTAAGTATTTATAAACAATAAAGCTATCGGTTCCAAATATTGGCTCTCGGCCCAATTAACTAGCAATAATCGGTATCGACGTCAGTCCTGAAAAACCAATATCGGTCGAGCTCTACTTCACACCATGGAGTTCAAACTTTGAATGACCAGTAACCAGTGCTGCTTTCCACTGCTGTGTCATGGTATGATGTCAGAGGCCTCAATATGCGAGTCATCAGCCGTTTTACTGCAAAAGTGTAAACTAAGTACCATTCTTCGTCCCCCTTCTTCTGGGGTTAAGAAGTGTGCTGGGCAGGAACCAAAAGGTGGAGCTAGAAACCGGCAGACCACCAATTGTTCAGACACAAAAGCACTTGATTGTGACATGAACATCATAATGCAGGTTAGCTTAACAGCTTTCTTTTATCTTCAGTCTGCAGGAATATTTCCCAAAGATTATCAGACTTTAGTCAGGCTCTTTAAAGTATTTTGATGCAGAGTTTGTCTCTGATGTCACAGTCACTGCTGCTTCAAACACATCTACTATAACAGGTGCTTTTATTAAGATGAGAAAGAACACTACTGGAATTTTTCCAGTTCTGGGTCTGCCGTGAAAGCACAAAAATACAGCTTTTATTTTGTCTGTCTGCACTATCTGACTAAAGAGGCAGAGTACTATAAAGTACAAATTCCATCCTCTACAATACAAACACAGTCCAAAGCTCCAGCAGACGCTGTGACCGCTGCATGTATTGCACCTCCGGTCATTTCTCTCTCAGCATAAATAGTCTGAATTAATGCAGTGAGCATCCCCTGAGCAGGATGGTAATAAGTGCTGACAGAGTCAGGACAAGTCTATCGCTAAGGTCAGCTCTGTCTGCTGATTGCATAGGTGCTGTCCGACTGCTAGATTATATTTAGACTCAGATTTTAGGCGATTCATCACTTCCAATGAGCTAGATGAGCATTTCCATGCTGTGGAGTGACTGACAACACACACACACACACACATTATATGCAAAGTCAGAAGTGTTGGTAGGCCTCTTTATTTAAAAGCCCATTGTGCAAAAGGTTTTCTGGGAATGAAGCACAAATATCCCGCTCAAAGTGCCTTGTGATTGGTCAGCAGAAATAAATGCCAGACAAACAAACTTCAGGATTACGTCACATCATTACCCAAATTCAGTTCAAAATTCCAATATAAATGGAATGTGAGGAGGAAATTTATATATGCAGCTTCCAAATTAATGGGGCAGTCTCCCCCTGGTGCGACCTGGGTTTACACGTTTAGCTCAGAGACTCGCTGCTGGTAGCCAGAGGTCGAATAGAGCCAGACTCCAAATATCCAATCCCTAGGCCATCATCATCCCATTTGATCTTTATTTGAAAGTAAAAGTGTCTATGTGGAAGCCCACATCTTCTGATCTAATGTCTACATTCCTGTGTGTTTAAAAGTATAACAAATAGTCAACATCATATGTTTAAACTGAACAAATCTCACACAATTCTCACTCCTTCCGTTTCCATTTATGACATTTCATATTGACTACAGAAACCGTCTCCCTGGACTAAGCTGGAGTTTTGGGTCTTGCCCAGTGCTGGTAGATTTGGCAGCAGGGTGGATCTTGATTTAAACCTACAACCTCTTGGTCCCTAGGTGAGTATCCTACCACTAGACCACCCCCACCACCATCCTCATGCCTTATCTCCATGTTGTTCTTGATTATAGTTGAGGTCCTTTATTAAATGTGAGGTTTCTTACCCCGTGTTCATATTCCAGCTTCACTCATTCTTAAAGTCTGTATTTTCAAGTTAATCTCAAGTGCCAAATCAGATTCACTGGCTGGCATTCAAGATTCAACGCTGAATAAGAAATAACTGGAAAGTTTCTCTCTCAAAGAAGGAGGAAATGGTGGCTCTTGCTCTCATTCTGTCTCCTCTCTTCCTCTTCTCTCATTTTTTTCCTGAAGGTGAACCAAGCACACTTAAAGTGCAATTTCACAGCTGCTCAGAGTCGGCTGAGGCAGACAGACAGCAGTGTCCTGAAATAACCCAGGAGAGCTAGAGAGACGGGCAAGGCGAAGCAAAAGAAAGAAGCGAGTGGGGAAAAAAGTGCAAAACAAGTGAAGGAGCAGAGGAGGTGTGAAACAGGTAATTTGCTCTGCTCGCTGCTAAGCTAATGCAATTTACACAGGAAGATGAATTTACATAACGGCAAAAAGAACTAGAGCATGGTAATAAAAAAGGGAGAAAGGAAAAGTCTCAGCAGGACTCGCCAGTGGACTCATCTGGTACAGGGATTATTTGAATATGAGATAACATTCAGAAAGCTTATTTCCAAATAAAATCCCCAGAATGTATCTGCATGAACATGAGAACCAACAATTGCGCTTAGTTGAGGTTTTTTAGAACACATCCATGCACCAGATGAAGACATTTAAAATGCAGCAGAAAGCTGCAATGAAAGCACCTTGTAAGCAATAGTGACACAATGAATTTAACTTATTTAACTCATTTTAGTCCACTTGGCTTTCCTAGAAGAAAATACTGTTTGGACGGGTATGAAATCAAGTGCTAGATACATGTACATTTTAATAGGGTAGATGTCCATGTCTGTTCTATTTTATACCATTTGTTCTAATCAAAGGTGCAAGGTGCATAGCCATGCAGATTTTTTAGTTTTGCACTGGAGCCGGAAATCTCATCTCTAACTAGTGTTCCACTAATGGAATTTTATGCCGCCTAAATCACAATCGTTCAAAACTATTATTCATTTTCAGCAGACATCAGTTTTGCCAACGTACTGCAAACCTAAAATGAGCAACACCAAAAGTTTTGGCTGGATGAATACATTTGAAGGAAAATGACTATTTCCTGAACAAAATTTAAAACACCAGCTACACTGTAAAAGTTGAGAAAGTGCAGGGTGTGCTGGTGGTCTAGTGGTTGGATACAAACCAAGAGGTTGTTTTGCTACCACTATTGAGTCCTTGTGCAAGGCACTTAACCCCAGGGATGTTGCTTCAGGGAGACTGCCCCTGCAATTTGGAAATGCCCTGTCTAAGGGTGGATAGTGAGGAAGTGAGTGAGGGAGGGAGAGAGAGAGAGAGAGATAGAGAGAGATGAGAGTAGTGAACTGGCAGTCTGCACACTGGTCACTGTGCCCGAGTCTGCTGATGCGAGTCCAGTGCAGTAGCTTTGGAACAGAATGACTGGCAGCACGGCACGTACGCTATAAATACAACAGTGCCCTGTTTACTGCCACAGACGGAGCCAAGCTGTGCATAAAAAAAGCACCCCATGCTCATGAAGCCCTCTAAGCAGGACCAGCCTGTAAACGCGTTAACACGGCAACGCTGAGGGATTACGTTACCCGCTCCGCTTCACCATTTTCCTTAAAACCTTGTAGGCAAACTGAGCAAAGGCCAACTCACTGAGGGGCTGAAAACACACAGTGGGAATCCAAAAGTGCTGACAGCTTTATTGGATGTCTGATATGTACCAGAGACAGATAAAGACCCTGTTGTGTCAGCAAGGTTCCACCACAGACATAAGAGAAGGCTCTAAATACACATTACTAGGAAGCCTCTTTTTTCCTGAAAAAACCCAGAGCCCAGCTATTTGCCATGTCACCTCATTTCCCACTGGGGCTACAGTTTTACATGTATTTAAAAACATTCTGCTATTAGAGCTGTCCAATGTAATGTTTTAGCATCATCATCATCATCATCATCATCATCATCATGTGTGCACGAGCGCGGCACACTGAAGGTAGTGCAATGGCAATACTAATTAAATCATATGCATTGTGTTGCAACCTTTTTGTGCTGGTTTAAGGGTTCTTAGATACAAGTTCACAAAACAATGGTTAAGCTTGAAAAAAGTTAAGAGGTTAATTCTTAACCGGTATGCTTTCTCCTCAAGTATATATATATATACACACACACACACACACACACACATATATACATATATATACACACACACATATATACATATATATACACATATACATATATATATATATACATATACATATATATATATACATATATATATACATATACATATACATATACATATATATATATACATATACATATACATATACATATATACATATATATATATATATATATATATATGTATGTACACATACATAACACAGTGAGAGGAATATGCCTTGCACCATATTAAAAACACATTAGTGAACTACTGACACGGGGTTTTAAAGATTAATGCATCTTTGAGACCACGCTGATTTATGTTTGTTGGTGATGTTGATTTAGACTGGCATCACACTGTAATTCGTCATGGCACTTACAGCACATCATTATAAAACGTTACTGTGTGAGGGCTAATTTGCATATTTACAGCCTTCTGCAAAGGTCAATATCATAATAATGATCAACAAACATGCGAGTCCACACTGGATTAGTTTGACTGCATCATCCCGTTCTCTTGGACTTAAAGCAGAAAACAATTCCTTACAGAGGACGAGAAAGTGGGGACTGAGGAACATATGGCCCTTTTAAAACTTTACGTGGTCTCCCTGTGGTCTCCTGTTCCAACACTAAGCTTTATGAATTAGAGCTACATTAGCATGCTATGGCTGTCACTTTGCAACATTATATTGGTATGTATCATGATTGGATATTGAAACAGGTCATAGAGATGAGCAGAGGAAGGTTTCGTCATGTAGAAGAGTTTTCTTGACCAACACTGGGCACCCTTATCTTAAATCCTTCAGTGTCTGGAACTAGGTTTATGCTGGCCAATAAATGAGTGTGTTTATTTTGTGAACTGATTCAGTGTGAAACTAGGTTTCAATTAGGAACTGGCTCAGTTTCCACCAGGTTGTTCCACATCAGTTTCACACCACTAGCTTGTTGACTGAGTGTTCTGTCAGTACGAAATATAACCAACCATGTCCAAGTGTTTCTTTTAGCAGTTTCACACTATAGTTGAACTGACGAAACAGCTCATATACCCCATATATACCTGGTGGCCTTGTCTACAAATTAAGAGAACTACCACCACTAGGCCCATGAGCAAGACCTTTAACCCCAAGTTGCTTCAGGCAGACTGTCCATGTAATTAGGAAGCATCTGATGAAGACATCAAAACAACTTTGCGTCTATATTTGTTGCTTATAGGCAGAAAACTGTCTACAGAATTCCTTTGGGGTGAAATCTCCATATTTCTGATGTGAACACTGGTTTGAAACAGTTTAGAAGGGAGCCAGTTCTCGGTCGGGGAAAGAGCTCATGCAAACGGCCAAGCACTAAAGCATGGTTCTGAACAGGGGATTTTTGTGGTTGACTCCGGGTTAGCGAGCATCACTGGTGAAGTCAGCAAGAGATTTCACCTCAGTCTGTTTTTCTCAATGGACGACTGATATATAGTGAAAATACTAGTTCAAAATAATAACCGTTACCTTTTTCCACGAGATTATCTAGTAAGAAAAACAGGTCTGTGTATGTTGAGTTATCCCTGATCTTATGGCAGAATACAATGTATTTATTTTTATTTCATCTTCCATGCTAAAATCCTCCACCCTGAAAGGCTGAAGCACACTGGTTATGTTAGTTTGGTTGCATTTATCATTCCTGTATGCTCATGAATCACACATTCAAAGTCCAGTCTGGGAAAACTGACCAGAACGACCATTTATAGTCAGTATATTCCTAACCACAAGCTAACTTTGCATTAAATGAATGCAACAGCTGAATCTTTCCAACTTATTTGGGATTGTTATGGACAATTTATCCACCGTGTGGCTGCGTACCGAGTTTAGGGAAGACAATGAGGTATTCTGCGTTGCACTGGGGGCAGGCCACCCGTGCCGTGCTGTTGCCACGCTGCTTCTCGTCCACCCAGCGCTGCAGACAAGCCTGGTGAACCCACTTGGTGGAGCCGCGACATCGGCAGGGCCGGACCCACTCGGCCGTTCGGTCGTCCTCGTCTGTGGCAAAACATACCCAGCAGCTCCTGAAGAAGACAGAGGAGTAAGAGGAGAGTGAGAGGAGGTGCTAGAACTCAGCTGAACACAAGCGGAACACTAGTTGAAGAAACACAGGAAGAAAGAGGAGACAATACACATCTCATGAGGAGTCAAAATTTTAAAGGCCTGAGACAGCTGTGGAAGTTTGGTGTCTCTCCAGTGACCTTAAGGACTTTTTACTCTGTTGCTGTGGAAAGTGTCTTGACACACTGTCACATCCTGAGAACAGCTGTGTCCAGGACTGTAAGTCCTACAGAGAGCGATTTGTGCATAAGAATGCTGGAAAAAAATACAGGATATTTATATCAGATGTAGTATCACAGCAAAGAGGATCATCAGAGAGACATCTCCCCCAAACGAGGGTCCAAAATCAGGCAAACATTTCAGAAGCATTATAACCAAAACAAAACTCAGATGCCACTATCAACTTATTTAATAATACAGATTAACTCTTATAACATTTATATGACATTTATGCATTACACATTAATTATCCTCTATAAGCCAACATCCAACAGCAAGCTCCTACAGAGTCTGACTTTGTAATACAAATAGAGATGTGTTTGTTTCAGATAATCTGGGTTTGCCACGCTAAAGCACCGTGTTTGTCAGGCTGATCTTGATAATCGTATTCCTCGCTCAGTGGATGGCTACAAAGCATCGAGACAGTATTGTCTGAGCCCAGTGGTCCTGAGAGAGACTGTAAGGTAATCTCAACCAGTCTGAAAAAAAGAGAGAGGGACAAGCAGAGCAGAGGAGAGGAGGTAGTTTGAGAAGACCAGAAAAGCAATGTGAGAGAATGTAAGAGAAAGAGTGAAGGCACGGGAAAGAGAGAGAGAGAAAGAGAAGCAACAGCATTTTGGGTCGGTGACTAAGCTGAAGTGAAACAAGATCATTAGCAGAGGGAAAATCTATGAAGTGGAAGTGGGGTATGCGGGGGGCAAAAGAAAGTCCAATAACCTCATCAGGACAGATTTCATAAAGACAGCGTCCCACCGAGCAATAAATTCAATTTCCTGTGTTACGATACCAGAACAGAGGCCAGAGCCCAAATCCAATCAATAAAAATGGAAGTAAAAAATATTAAAAAGCATTTCTAAAATAATCCTGTCCAGAAGCACAGCTATGAGATGAACAACAAGATAAACAATGTTTGAAGCAAGCACTGAACGAAAACTAAAGAATGTGACAAACTGCTTACCTGCAACAAACCATGTCCTTCTCATGGTTTTACAAGATAATTATAATATCATGTTAACTGCGTACTGCCTATATCAAAATACATTTATCAAGTTTTAAGAGAGAAGAATATAGTTGTTAGACATAGTACACAATAGCAGAGATATTCAAATGGTCAAACATTAACCCTTACTGCTGTTTTATTGCTATTAATAGGGAAATAGTGATAATTCACAGAACTAACTGAAACATACATATAGTGCAAAATATTACTTTAACTATCAATCTACAAGTATTGTGGAAAGCGTCTTGACACAGATCATCACCTCCTGCTTTGGTAACGGCAGTGGCCAAGACTAAAGGCCTAAACAGATTGATCCGCACAGTATCAAAAATCTGCAGAAAAATCTATTGTACCACATCTGCAGCATTTATACACCAGGAGATGAAAATCAGAGCAACAAATATCAGAATGAAGATTAATTATAGTCACCAAAGAATTTAATGTAACTTAATGTAGTGTGTGACCACCTTTATCATCAGTTCTTTCATATCCAATAATATAGTTTGGCCCTACACCTCCACACCGAGTGACAGCTGAGTAGCAAAGAAAATGAAAGTAAAACAAAGGCAAAATTCCAATCTGTTACTTAAGCAATTGTACTCTCCTATTAATGTTCCTCTTGAGGTCACAAGCCTGAAACCAGCATGACTGCAACACACAGGCCAATTAAGCAAAAAAAGACAACTTACGCATCAACTCCAAAACAAGCGTTGGGCACCAACTTTTGTACCCAGCATGCACTGCATTCTGGACTGAAACAGTCATTTCTCAACACGGCAACACAAATGTGCTAATGCTTCAGGGAATTTGCGAAGCAGGTAGGCAGACAGGCATCATCACATCTGCATTATTGATTGCTGGTGGGGTTCTGACCATAACACTAACTAGTCAAGAAGGGTCCTTGGGTTCACTCCATCATCTCCGTGTCGCACGCTGGAGGCCCGCTGTTTATTTTTGTCCTGCCAGCGTGACATTTACGTTCCTATTTCCTTAATTACACTGAACCTTGAGCGTTTGGCATTTTGCCGGCTGACTGAAACAATGATTAATCTCTATTCTGCACACAGTCTCCACCTAAACAGTAATTACTGGTGAGCGTGGGAGCAGAAAGCGTCCTCCGAGAGAACGATTTGTCATCTGGTGATGGACAGAAAAACATGCTATTCTGAGGCTTTTCTGTATGCATATGTTGCACAGGACTTCAGTTGAGCAAATTGTGCTGGATATGAGAAATTAACCAATAAACTGTTAAAATGCAGAAAGAGGAGTCCACAGCAGAAGGCATTACTGATTCTCACTACTGAGATAATAAGTAAGAATAAAGGTCAACTACCATAATCGAGCCCCTGCTGAGAAAGATCCTTAACCATAGGTTTCTCCAGGGAAAATGTCCTTGTCATTTTGGATATAAAGTAAAGCTCTAATTAATTTGTAAAATCATTCCGTTAAAGGGCCACTCTACTCAAATCCTCTACTACAACTAACAATAAACAAAGGCAAACAGCCTGACATTTAGTCTAGTGTCTCTGGGTAGAGTGGCCCTTTAAGCGCTTTTGAGAAGATAAATATAGACTGACTGGCATAGTACACACATGGCATGAGTGAAGCAAGCATGAGGAAACCAGCCATTTACATCAACAGCAGCAAAGGCTGTTCACATTTTAGTGACTTTTGCCGAGTGATTCACTATCAGCTAAAACTGATACCAACTGCTATGTCTTGTCATAACTGTAAATTTGCCGATATAATCTGCACAATCTTGTACATATCCAACGGACAACTGTTTCTTAGAAGATACAGCTACAGGAAATAAGGCTTGATTAGAGACATCAGCAGGGGTGCACAATTCAGAATGTCTCACGATGCGATTCAGATTCCTGGGCTTACGATTCGATTCGATTTCCAGATTGCTGTTTTGAGTTACTTTTCCCATTTGACTGTGGCAGATCAACAAAACAATCACACAATCAAATGTAGTTTACAAATTGTAATTTAGCCAAATATGACATTGTGTAACATGTACAGTACCGAATAGCAGGTGTAGCCTAAGTTAACTTATGTTCGCAGCGTAACGATGTGATTTCATTACACCGCCAAACGAAGAATATCCCGAAATTCATTTTTACCCCGGGATCAAAATTTATCCGGGGATTAGCACGAACGGTAGGATATGGCACACCCCTAGTGTGTGTGTGTGTGTGCGTGCACGCATCGGGAACGAAATCTGCCCCGCGCGGTACAGAGAGCAAAGGAGAATTGTAAACGCACGACCACGTAGCAAAAAAGATTTAAAAAAACATAAGGCTGTTTAGTTTGTTTAATAAAAGGATAAGGTATGGAGTAGTTCTAAAGGAAAGGTAACCTTAACTGACGTCTGCTGTAGACTTGTGTTGGGGAAAAAGTAAACTAGTGTCATTACTATGAGTCGATTCGTTTTTTTTCTGCACCTTTAGACATCAGTAGTGTTTTATGTTCCAAAAAAACAACACATTTGTCATGTTTAAGCATTTACAGCATGTAGCAGAAGCTCTTATCCAGAGCAGCTCCCATCGGGGCCCCCAACCAATGGGCCGCGGACTGATACCAGACTTAAATTACCGCTCACTGTAACGGGTAATTCACATTCTCCAAGCTTGCTCTGTATAATATGTGGTGACCGGCTGAAGCCATGGAACCTTCAATAGTGCTTCGCTTAAATGTAAAAATTACATTTACATTATATATTATATGTATGTATTAATGAAACTGTATGTTATGCACTTTGTGTTTTATAATGCTCTTGTCTTGAATCCCCCTCCAGGTCTCTGTCTTGCATGAAACCAGCCCAAAAGCGCAACAGAGGTTCAGGTCCGCTGCTTCATGAAACGAGCCTGCTTCCCCCCCAACACGTAATGAAAAAATATAATTAATAATTCAAAATCATATCATGCAGGCCTAGCTGCTCCTGTCAAATTCACGAATACTCTTTTTTCTTTAGCGCTCTTCCATGCCTGTGGTTTTATCAGCTGTGATGCAGAACGCCAACAGAGAGTCAGGACGTGGCTCGGCCCTGTCGCATAATACTCCATTTATAATTAAAAGCTGAGCTCGATGAATAATACAGAGCAAATCTCTGGTCCTCTGTCAGCACTGACCGTACGGGCATGTGGGGAGAAAGGAGGAGGAGGGATCTGCTGCTCTCCACCTCATACAGCCACTCTCAGGTGATTCTTTCCATCCTGCAGCTCTGAATAAACCATGACCAAGGCAGAGCCGATCGGATGACTGAACAGAACAGCCCCTTCCTCTTATCGGACAGGAACCATTAACCTCGGCTGGACCGAAAGGCCGGGAGGTGTTCACATGAGACAAAGCAGGACGGGTCTTGTCACTCGGCCAGGACTCTTTGACCCAGCATAAATAAATTTCAGATCATTAACACACAAACGCCAAAAAATCATGAAGCTAGGCTCTTGTGAGAAATCAGAGTTACTCGTAAACGCTCTCATAACACCCGTAAACCATTTGTTATGCTATCTGCTAAGAAAGCACCATGTTTGAACGTGATGAAGCGCAGGGAATCTGCAATGCTGACACACGTCCTCCAAACTAGAATGCCCTAAAAAGAAACAGAACGGTGAACCCGAGCTGGAAACCCAACGGGGGAAAGCGGACAGACATCTCCAAGGGAGCGGAGTGAAGCAGGAACAAAAGCGAGGTTCTCAAAGATCCACAAGCTTCTCTTACTCCTGTTCCCGTAACCCTGCCTTTCTCATGACAGCCTCTGATACAACTCTGCAGAAACACTATCCTCCCTGAGAAACACTAGCCTGGCTCGCTGCAACCTCTGCGCCCTCCAGCAGATAACACACAACACACACGGGCAAAAGACACACTTCAGATTCGGCAGGGCATATATTAGAAAGGGCCATATGTTTAACTGCATATCTCAATTTAGTTTCACATGGTTAACAAAAGCAAATCTCCTATGGTTTCCTACCAATAACTAATGCTATAGGAATTGTAAAAGTTATGATAGCACTAGAGGATATTAACACTAGCTGCAGGAAATTAACATTAGCTAGCAACACCAATGCAATAGCAACTGAGGTTCTTGTTCATTCAAAACAATCTCTCAAAATGTGATGCTATATTGCAATGGACAACATCCAGCACTCTCTACATAAGGACATTGATCCAAACTTCACAGTTCAGACTTTGCGAGTCTTGAACACACAATTTCTAACGAATTTCTTCAACAGACAAAAATCCAATCAAGCTACAATAAGAGGTCCTGAGCTCCTTACTGTGCCCCTGGTAAAAGATATCTGTCATGTTAGAAATCCAACATGGCAATACAGGTGCTAAATAACCCCCTCCACCAAAACAAGTTTTGTCTCTGTAAAAATGTGATGCATAGAGACATGGAGGATAAATATATATGCAATTTAAGGTGGAAACATGCATGATTACACTCTCAAAATAAAAGCTCTCCTTAGTGTTCACCTTTTAGTACATCACAAGCGGAAAATCTAAATGCATCAATTTGTAATAAATGTGTGGATTTGTAATAAATCTCCCCTTCCCGTTGCTTCTCACACATTTGAGCGACATTCAGCTATTCAGACGATGTACTGGACAGAAAGACTGAGGCAATGTTCTTTGCACCAGTTTAGAGGTGGGCTGATACCACTTTTTAATGTCCAATACCGATACCGATATTGTAAATTTGGATATCTGCCGATACCGGTAGAGTCACAGTCTTTTTTTTAAACATAAAATAATGCTTTAAAATGTCTGAATACATAACTGAGATTATTGTTATGCTTAAGGAAATGCTTGATTTAAATACTGTTTTTCTAAATAAAACAATGTAATAATTAAATACACGTATATGCTAAATTATTTGTTCTCAAAAATTGTTCGTTTAGAAATATAAATATTTCTTCTTTCTTATTGATCACACTATAACATTATAAAATTGAAAAAAAATTGATCAATTGAAAATGAAATACTGAAGTTCTGAACCAATTTGGCCTATAAAATGAGCTGCTTTTGCAGAGAACTACATTTCCCACAATCCTCGCATCACAATAAAGCGTTGGGCATGCGTTCCAGAATAAATGATGGAAAATCTAAATAAATGGCAGAATTGTGAGTAGAACGCTGGTTGTTGTGATTACTTATCAGCTAAAATATGGTTTGTGTCTGTAACAAAGGGGACATTTTGACCGGACTGGAGCGTTTTAGCGATTAACGGCGCTCATGCGCGGTCATTAACACAACGCACGTTTACATCGCGAAAAATGTCATTTATGCGTTTTTGTGCATTTACTTTTGTTTTAGTGCACGGAACATCTCACAAATACTTTCACATACAGAGGGATCACGTCACATCTTGATCGCGCCGTTGAAAACATTGCGTGTCACTATTAAGCCTCCGTGTGAAATAGAGTACAAGCGGCGCATGCTCTAGCGAGTAAAATGAATTAAACGAAACTTCAATTCTACAACAATTGCCTCGACTATTTTCTGTAATAGAATTACTCGAGTTATTGGAACAATCGTTTCAGCTCTACTTTACCGCAGTGCCACTTCCCATGCATAACATGCATGGGATGCGCGCATTTACAGATCGGCTCCATAGAACGGCCCAATGGCACCGATACCCGATCCAGTCGTTTGAGCCCATTATCGGGCCGATACCGATCCACATGTCGGATCGGCCACATCTCTACACCAGTTAACACCATTTAATTTCCAGTAACAAGCAAGACAAAAATAAGTGAATTGACTGTGTATAAAAATCAGTAACATAGAGAATGTAAAAGGGGATTATATTTAGCCAATCCCCTTGTCTAATTATGCATAATGAAATTCTTAAAATGATAAGTTGTAATATTAACTGTATTGTCACATTCCTAATGAAAGTGAATGGACTCAGATAATGCTCTGAAAAGGAGTGATTTCATTTCGTCGGTCTATTTCTCATCTTATTACGGTCTAAAGCCAGTGCTTTGGAAACTTAAGAACGAGAAACCGTGTCTTTAATGACTGTGGGAACTTGCTAAGTCTAAATCTCTTTGGGGTGTTTAACAGTAGGACAGGGATTGGCAGCCAACGCTCTGGGTATTTTTCCCTCGTTGCAAATTACAGCCAGCAAAGAACAATCTGGGATCAGCTTAACAATGAAAAACTGAACTTTTACAACACATCAACATGGGTCTTAAAATCCCTGCCTTTACCCTACAGCAGGAAACAGGTCTGAGACCAGCAGAAGCCCCAGTAGAAGTGCTGCAGGGACAAGGCCATCTTTACCAAGCACACAATGTTCCACAATAAAATATGACCTGTTATAACAAAATGACAGTAGTCATGTCCTAATTCATTAAAAGCTGGAGTGCAGTGTGCTGCCCACTGCTATGCACAAGGCTTTAAATTTCTCTGATTTCAAAATACTGCTCAAAATCCCTATTTTTTAAATCATTTGCCATTGTTTTGCTTTGGTTTTTGTATCATGTCTTTTTCTGCTGATACTATTATGTCATCATCCTTTTAAAGACTGCCTTACGGAATGTAAAATGTTTCTAATTCAGAGAGCAAAAATAAGACATATCCATCAAAAATGGTATTTGCCAAGTTTTCTAAAACATGTCAGACGGGAGTTCTGTTTAGCCAACAGCCTGACAAACGCCCACAGACTCTCGGTCAAACACGACTACTTTCTATTGTGACATCAATGCCTGTTACAATCAACAGCCTCAGAGTAGTGCAATCTCATGCTGGCATTCAGAATGAAGGTCTCAGACCTCTAGATTACCATTAACATTTCAGCATGTGCAGGATATGACCCTAAGGGTCTATTAGATACCATCTGTAGGTCAGAAAAATGATCCTGCTCACCTTTCTCTTTACCTAGCTGCAGCCAAGTTACGCTACACAGCACCAGAGAGAAGTTCCACCACTCAGGGGTCTCTGGAACTGATAAACCCACCAAGTACCAAACTATATTCTCTCTCCTATTCTCTCATCTTAAAGCTATCATATAGGCAGTGAAAAAGGAAAGTGCTTTCTGGAAATGGAGATATATTTCACCACACACGGCAATAACCAGCAAGCAAAGTGTATGCGTACAGACATTTTACTCAAGTCAACTGGAGGCAAAAGCTCTAAAAGGGATTAAAACCCTGTCTTAAAGACCTAAGTCACATGACTGTGGGAACCTGGAAGATCTTCTGAATACTTGTGCCTCCTGATCTTGACCGACATCACAGTAAACCAACACAGATTTTAGTTCTAGTGGAATTAGTATTACTCGGTAGAGCCGAGATCCTATTAGCTTCAATGGTTTGTGCTCTCCGACTGCAAGACTACAACACCCTCGAAACGCAGAGGGTCTCTAATGATAAAGATAAGTCATCATAAAACTAAGACTTTTTTGAGTGAATTTACCCCTGCAAGTGGAATTTTATCTACATAAAAACATGTGTTAAAAAGACCATATGATATTTGCACAAAAATGATTCTGTTCATGTTTCCATATATATATTACTGACCAAGAATGAGCTGTTTCCCATTTTACAAGGAAACTACACTGCAAACTTGCAGACATTTGCACGCAGGGTCATGTCATACTCCCCTGAATTTAGAATCTTAATTTGTTTAAAAACATACCTAAATATGTCAAAATAAACACCTATAATAAATATGAGAGATCATTCACATTAAAGTCACTTCAACAGCAGAGATCTACAGTCCTGTGTGGAAAACCACTTTACTGCCAAATCTAAATATTTATACCAAGTCCACATGTTTATACCATTTGCATTAGACTGTTTCTGCCATTAATACAACATGGTTTACACTCTGCACTGCTCGCAGAGTGTACTCACACATAAAGTTAAAGCTGTTACATATGATGGCTCATTTGATGCATTGTGTCACTCATAACATAATACATATCAAATTAATACAGGTGCTGAAGATACTTACAGCGGATAATTTGGATGTTCTGCTTCATCAATGTATCTCTGGCCAAAATAATACTCAAAACACAGTGTCTAAACATTCAGTCTCCTTGTTTTGACACTTTGATGGATCTGTCCTATAAACCTGAATTTATAATGCATATAAACAGTGTCTCTACTTTTAAAATCCTATTTATTTATTGCATCATCCTGTGAGGTGGCACAAATTGAAGCCTTTTTCTACATGTGCAAATCAAAAATGCCCTTTTCTTAAAATTCAACAGGGTGAAAACAAAAAAAAATAGAATAAGCAAAGAGGTAGTAAAATGAGAGTGAAAAAGAGAAAAGGGGGTTGGAGAAAGGTTGGTAATAGAGGTCAGGCAGAATTCAAGCTCTACGTGTTCTTCTGAAAGTGAAAGACTGCATTGCAGAGGCAGGCAGCTGGGGGTGGCAGGTCCTGATAAAGCTGCTCTAAGGCTTGTGCGTGATGCTGATAGAATCTGTCTCGCTGGCTGTATATGACCCAGGCTTAAACCACCATCCTCCTGTCTGACTTTAAATATGGTGCAAACAAACAAAAATCTTAAAGCCCATTGCATGCTGATTTTAGTAAACACGTCCTCCACTCGAAAAACTGAGCAAAGCAGTTCACAAGGTTGAGATTAACTGATTGAGAATTTACTGTTTCGTCCACCACCTTCTTCTGTCATCAGTATATGAGAAACCGAAGCCGAAATACTCCCAAATATGCAACATGACTGTCAACTGCTTTGCTCTATTCACGTGAACACACCCAAGCTTTGTCTCTATTTTTCATCTAGATTTATAAAGTAACAGAGGAAGTAATTCTTAGCTTACACAATTATAGTCAAACTTTGCCATTAATCGACTGATATGTTTTACTGAAATAAGAAGCAGTATTGCGGATCAACCAGGGCTGTTTACAGTATTTTTCACAACAAAACTGTAGACTATGTAGTCTGCGATAGCGTAATGAACTCTAAAACTGCCATCACATACATCACCTACATTCTAGTTTTAATACAGAAGACAACGCATAGAGCTAAGCATCGTGACCCCAGCTGAAGGCATGCCCATAACAAACACATGAAATAATAAACTGTTTCAGAAAGCAGTTTTCAATGAGGACAATCTGTCCAAAAGTGTTTTGACAAGTCCTCAGTTATTCTGTCGGTTTTACAACACAGGGACGTGAGGTTTGAGCACAAAGCTCCTGGCAAGCGCAGCTCTCAGTCAGAGGGGAAACATGGACAAGGTCACGACACAGAGAACGGAGGCCCTGCACCACAATGGGGCAAAAAGCGCAGTAAATCAATAACTCATTGCTGCAAACAGACCATAGGCACAGCACTGACTGAAAAGCCTCCTAAATTTAGACAGGATAAGACTTCACAAAAGGTGAATCACTGGAGACTTCACCAGTTCTGAAAAGGCTTAGAGTAAATTTCACTCTGTACAACAGAACACACTTTGCCACCAATTACATGCAGTGGACTGTAAGATTTTCTGAAAATAAAGTGATGTAAAAGCCACATCTTAAAGTACTCAAACTGCCAAACAATGGCAAGTGCCTATTACAGAACTCGCCTTGGCATTAAATGACTTGGTGATGTAAAAAGGAAACTGGAAGTCATGCTTGGAATTTAAATTCTGCCAACAATGCAAATGATGGCAGCCACAGATGCCAATCTATTGTAGTGCTAGGAACATAAAATAAAATTAATGAACGTTAACCAGAACGGCAAGGTACATGGCGTGGCTGCCTTTGTCACGCTCGGTTTCAAGGTCACTGTGAAAGTGCAGTGGCAGGTATGATCAGTGTGGCGTGGCATAGTAAGACAATAACATGAAACTTGAGGGAGGGACAGTCATGATTTCAAAACATTCCACCAGAGAATTAAAATCTGGTACCATTTAGGCCACCTGTCTGGTATCCTCACTTGATCTTTCCATAAAAGGATCTAGAGAAGCGTTAATAGAAACAACCAAAAGCTCATTTGTTAAACATGGCCCAGGCAGATTGGATCAGAGAGCCATGTTTGTATTTGACAAAAATGAGAAATATAGTAATATGTTTTCTGGTAAAACTAGTTTCCGGCCCCAAAAAGTGTTGCGCTACAATCCACAGATATCCTTTGAAAAGATAGACAAGTCCATAACAAAAAAAGGTAAATAACCTAAAATGGTTAATCTTGAAAAATAGGGTGATTTTTTTGCAGTTAATGTGATGGCAAAATAAATCTGAAATAGGACTGAGGAGTGAATAGAAAAAAAATATCTTTAATTCACTTTTACAAAAATCATCCTTAAAATCTTTTTCCTGTGCCAAAATAATGTTATATTTCTGATTATCTCATCATAGGTGCACATCACCTCACCCAAGAAAAGTCTAAAAATAGTGATGCACAAAGGTACCACTTTCTCTGGTAATATTTTAATCACTGTTGATGTTGCACATGTCAACAATAGTACATTTATAGGAGTGACTACAAATATCATCTGATCTGTTCATTAAAAAGCCTGAAAACATAGCAACAAATAAAAACCATTACAAATTACTTCTGTATAGGACAGCAGATTTGGTGTACATATGCTAACCTTGTAAAACATGGCAAACGAGAACATAATCTGAAAACTTTTGTAAAACATAAAATCTGGAACTTAAGATGACCAAAAGCCCCATATAACCACTGGGTTACTCTTGGGAATTCACAGATTGATCATTCACAGATTGCTAACCAACGTTTCAGAAGCCTTATTACCAAATTAACTCTGATTATAAAGTTATCAGGAGCTGCTTCTATCCTCAGCCTAGCATTTAGGACTTGTATGTTTCTATGCTCTTCTTTGCCACATAAGAGCACACTGCAATTTGCATATATAATTTTACCATAAAATGCACGTGTAAGGTTACTGTTTATAGTGTAAACCTCTATTCAGGAATCTTGTAAGGCTTCTCTACCTGACTCCCACACCGTGTGATCTATCTATCTATCAATCTATATCTATCTATCTATCTATCTATCTATCTATATGTATGTGTGTGTATATATATATATATATATATATATATATATATATATATATATATATATATATATATATATATACACACACACACACACACATATATATATACATATATGTATATGTACATATATATATATATATATATATATATATATATATATATATATATATATATACACATACATATATACATATATATAATATATATATATATATATATATATATATATATATATGAACTACGGGGCAATTATGTACTAGGTTAATAAAGAATCTTGAATGTTACAGTAAAACTACACCACAGACATCAATACTGATTTCCTCATCGTGATTTCTAAAATGTCCAGGCCCCAACAGTGTTTACCTGAACATTAAAGTGCAATTTATACAACAGAGAAAGCAACAAGATGCCTATTTTAGAGCATTCTAATACGTCAACGCTACCAGACCCACGCTAACTCGTCGGGTCGACCAGCTAAGACGCGTTAGCACGTTTGTTTACATTAATGACATGAATCTACATACCTGTCTAAAATCTGTTGCATCACCACGGCACTCTCGTCCGCCATGTCCTCTTGGGGTCCCAGGTCTCAGGATGCAGTAATGAATATTATTTTGTGTGGCAAGTGATCGGTTTTTGACAGCAGTTAGTGAGGCCTTTAGCAGGGTGATCAGCCCTGAACCCTCTCACTGAGCACGCACGCTGTCGTTAGCAGTTAGCTAGCTAGCCACGCTCTTGAACTTCGCGACCGGCGTGACATTTAATAACTCTGTTCCTGCATGGCGACGCTAGACCTGTGCTGACACAACTAAGACTTTATTCTTTCTGAATAATATGATGGTGTCAGCATGACCACTCGACTCCATTTACCGATCTTGACTACGGCGACGCTCTGCGTAACAATACTTCACAGGCATAACCGGACGTCTGGAAGAAATGAGGACTTGTGGGATATGTAGTCTCGAGTACTCATTATTCTCCTCCATAAAGCCAAAATATCAAATTTATGTTCTAATTCGAGCAGCCGGAGCCGACCGGGAGACACTAAGCCTGCTTGGAAAGACGGAACTTGGAACATGAAGATACACATATGGCTTCAAAATACTTCTTATTGCAGTAAGGATTTGTTTCAGAATATATAGAAATATAGACATCATGATTCGGAGAGAAAAATGCCAGGAAACGGTTTACGCGCTTGCTTTATTATTCTTATAATATCGTTTTTTAAAAACATCTTTAACGTCTAATGACATGTAAAAACTCTAAGATTAATTTATGATTCATATAGCATTTACAAACACGGAGTTTCTCACTTTCTTGTGACAAACTACTCCAGATTTTATGATGAATCTGAGCCATATTTTCATTTCTTTTAAGTATTTGCATCGCGTTTGCATGGAATATAAATAGATCCGTTAACAGCATCCGAAGGAAAAAAAATAAAATCAAATATATAACTTCAGAACGCCAATATGTTGCTTTAAACGTTAAAATCGATATCGTGGTGGCAATTTTACCTTCTCTTAAATAAAAAGTCGCTTAATCATCAAGAACTAGTTGGGTGGCTTCTTTCGAAAAACTACACAAAACTACAATTCCCGTAAACCCCCGCTACATCGTCCATGCGCCGCAGTCAATCAGCTGTTAAGGCAACTGCTGACTCTACCTCGGTAGAAGCTCATTTGTCATATCAATACCCAGCCGAGGCAAACAGAAATAGCCTTATTTAGCCTACAGAATCCAAAAAGGTGAACGATAAGGTAAAGTCTGTTTCCTGTAGTCTATAAGCGCAGCATGTCATGTCTTCGCTGTCGGTGCAAGTAGAGGATTAGTGGTGGATGTATGATTTTTCTCTGCCGATAGTCCTCACAAATATGTCTTAAAACATTTATTCATGTACGAGGTTTGTCGCATAGACCATAGACTTTTACAGGACGGAAAGTGTGTAAACAGACGTGGTTTACTTTGATGAATTGCCCACTGTATTGATTACTTTGTTGACCTTGAGTATGTAGTTCTTATGCTGCAACGTGAAAACGAGGATTAACTGCGGCTGAACGACGTGACTTGTAGATATTTTTAACGAAGAAAAATGATTTGAGGATTTTATTTTCTGTAAATTAAACTCGGGGCTTTGCCAAATTCTCTTAAAGGCATATCAGCATCTGTTAGCAGAGAAAGCTAAAATTGTCGCATAGCGTACATGGCCTAGACCCTTTTTTTTTACTTGAAAGGGAATTTTTTTCCATCCGTTATTTAAAGTTTTTCGTCGAGCTGTAAATTATAGTATTAATGCCTGCGTCAGTCGCTATTTCTGAGCGCTGCTTCAAGATATTTCGGCCCCCGTTTGCTGCAGTGGCGTCTGAGTCTAATTTAAGCTCTCCGTTTCTACTTGTCCCCCATATCATCCAAATAAAATACAGTACACCCTTATAATCACAATATACACGAATCGAGTGGTTTAAATAATTTTAGACTAATTTCTAATGCTGGACCTTTAAGTGAGTTGCGTAAACGAACATAAAATCGTAAGATCACGTAATGCTAAAGAAAAGGTGGTTTGATGTGCTGAAAAAATGTGTCAGAATACAAAACATGCAATAGAAACTTGCGATATGACCCTATCCCTAGCGGGATTTGCGACTTAAAAACAACTGGAGAAGTCAGTGGTTTTGGAAAAACTCCTTTTTGAATGACATGTATTTGTAAGTTTAATCTCAAGAAATATGCAAGTACATCGGCAAAAAGTTAATATATTAATTCTATTCCTTAAGCGTTATTTAAATGACGCTTCTCAAGCAGTAAAAGTGTTCACTTTGGGTAGAAGGGCTTCTAAAATAATGCATTGCATGCATGTGAAAGCGCGACAGGGGAGGGCACTGTGGTGCGTGGCTTTAACCTTGCTAAAGGACGCAGCTGTATTTACTGACGTATGCAAATTAATTTAGGGGCGGAGCCAGTGAGAAAAAACAGGAACAAGGATCAGTTTCACATTTCAGTCTGGAGTTCCGGTGAGAGGAAAAAGAGACGTGGCGAAAAATCGGTGAATATCGGTGTCCAACTTTTGCCTCCTTTATTCGCGTTCTGGAGAACTATTCGGACAAAGTAAAAAGGATTAAAGCCCACTAACACTGATAGATTTGTGCTTAATGAGTGATTTCGGGATTGTCGGATTTCTTCGCCCCGGCTCCGTAACAGCCCGAAGCTTGTGATGTTTGATATAATAAATGATAACGCGTTTCTGTTTTTCCCCGTTTCAGCTCAGCAAACCATGCAGGATGATTTACTGATGGACAAAAACAAAGCTCAGCCTCACCAGCAGCAAGATCCAGCCAATACTGAGCCTCCTTCCACCCCGACCCCTTCTTCATCGGACCCCCCGATCTCGGAGGACAGTCCGTCGGGTGTCAGCAGTCAGGCACCGTCGATCCAAAATAAAGAGAAATTAGCGATGGAGTCTCCGATCTTGCCGGGCTTGAGCTTTCATCAGGAGACCGGCGGTACCTCGTCTCTGTCCCCGTCCTTCGGTACCACTTGGTCAACCGGAACCACAAACGCCGTGGACGACAGTTTTTTCCAAGGAATACCTTCAGTTAACGGGACGATGCTTTTCCAAAACTTCCCCCACCATGTCAATCCCGTTTTCGGGGGCAATTTTTCTCCCCAGATCGGTTTGGCACAGTCCCAACACCAACAGCAACAACAAGCACAGCAGCAGCATCAACAGCAACAGCAGCCCCAGCAAAGGAGGTCACCTGTTAGCCCCAACCAAGCTGCTTTCCCCCAGAGAAATGCCTACAGCCACCAGTCGGTCATCAACAGCAAGGTCCCTTCGTCCTCGTCCTCTTCCTCCGCTTGGAATAACCACCAAAATGCTGTTTGGAGCACAGGCTCCAACCCCTGGAGCGGGCTCCAGGCAGGCAGAGACCCGCGGAGGGCTGTAGGGGTCGGGGTCGGCGTTGGGGTCGGTGTCCCCTCTCCCCTCAACCCCATCTCCCCAATGAAGAAGCCCTATCCTGGCAATGTTATCGCACCACCCAAGTTTCCTAGAGTCGGGCCCCTCACCCCTAAGCCCTGGATGGACGACAACGCCTTTAGAACTGACAACAGCAACAATATGTTACCTTTTCAGGTAAGCTTTTTTTTTTTTTAAATCTTGTTTGGTTGCTTGATTTATTGCTTATATCCTATATATTTACATTTAGGAGTAGTTACATATTATGTCTGCATCTGACTGACCAAATGTGGCTGTTTTGTAGTGTCATGTATGAGTCATTAACATTCAGATACACGCAGTGCTAGTCACACACCCATCTTAGGATTTTGTCCATTACTTTTGCACACTGCACTTTAATAGATAATACAATATATTGCTTAACTTAGGAGTGTGTCACGTTTACATTTCACTGTATGTTGTCCTCGTATATATAACTATGTGTAAGACAAAAAGGAATTTGGAATCTTCATTTATTTTCCTGGAGGCTAAAAAAAACAAGTATTGTTTCTAATCTCTTCATATACTAAATTCAGTCATGACTCAGCAATTGTTCGATAAGTGCTACCACTTAAAGTGATTTGTGTTAGTAAATTTTGTTATTTAAACTTTTACGTTTAATATAACCCTCCATTTACACTCACTTTTACAGACAGATTAGAAAACTATTACTGATCATTCTTTTCTTATATGACCTTCAGAATGACTGCAAAACCTGACAGCTAACATCTGTTAGCTTTTACACCAAAGGCAAACAGGCTAATGCACTCTGGCCTCCCACTTTGAGTCTGATTAGAACCTCTGGACTGTTTGTCTCAGCATTTGTGTTTTCTTAGTTGCTGCATTGACCTGAATTAAAGCAAGCCCAATTTTGGTGGCTATTTCTAGCAATATAAGAAGAAAATATATAAATGGCTATTATATTTTTTTGTCATTTTATACTTAGTTCCCACTTTAGCAGTTTGTTAGGGAAAAAAGCACTACTCATTGGGTTCGATGGGGATTTTTTTTTCCTGCTCATCTGCACGCTGCTGCCAGCTCACTGAGGGGCGTTTAAAGGGAACACCACTCAAAGGTGATTGGCTGAGGCCTCGGAGGGGGCGGAGCTTGCGCTCGCCTTCTGACCGTGTGTCAGCGCCGCTCTTGTTTTTCCTCATGAACGGAAACATTGTTGATCTCCGGGGTCGCGTGTCTCCCGCTGAGCCAGTGCGCATGTGCGGAGTAGCCAAAGTCTAATAAGATTCACGTCGGTCTTATGGGTTCTTTAATTAAATATTTCCCCCGTGAGTTGAGATTTAAGTCTTACTTGTCGCATGTGCACAGTAGTTACACAGCAACCATGTATAGCGGCGTGACAAAAGGGACCTGACATCAGTGCTGATTACAAAAAGAGATTATTAAAGATAAATAATTACAATAAAGAACAATGGAAAGTGATGAAGATACTAGTGAAAGTGCTTAGTATCATTTTAATAATATGACCGACTTGTAACAAAGTATATCGGTTAAACTAATGCAAATGAGCACCCTTGTACCTGCAAGTACAATTTAGTTAATTACTAATTGTAACAAAATTATAGGTAGACTAATTAAATATGAAGGGCCAAATGAAGGGTGCATGTCCAGAAAGAAAACGGACGCTGAGGGCAAATTGAAGGAATGCAGTATAGCAACATATGTAAGAACAACTGTATCCTTTATCTTTAACCTGCCCATGTTCAATAAATTAATACCAAAATGGTTTCTAAATGGTTTTCCAGATGTTCAATGCTTTTTTTAAAATCTAGATATATGCATTTGACTCATTTTCACATAGTCATTACGGAATGCTTATATATTTAATGACATTTTTTCAAGTCCAGTGTCAAATCACCTATTTATAGGTCCTTTGTGAATAATTATTTCCTAGGTCTTTGGTTTGGTCCTACTCTAGCTACACTTTTACGGCAGTGGTAAAGGTTAGCACTGCAGCAGTGAGAAAAACGATGAGTCATGCCTGCTGTTATCTGCTGAGCGACACATTCTGTCTCACTTCTGCACTTATTCCAACAGCACAATGAGAAAGAGACTCATATAGTCACTTACCCAAACTATGCTTTATTGCTTTATTGATCTGACTTTATTCAATTTAAGTATTGAAAAAAATCTGATTATTGCTCTGTTCTGGTCCTCTATACCTGTTAAAAGGACACAGTGATATTCACCCGTATATAACAATAAACCTTAAATTGAGAAGGCCCTATTTCAAAATAATCACAAATCAAATAAGCTTGGACCTTGTTTGTCTAGGCTGTATGGGTTGTAATCATTCTTAGAGTGTTACCAAAGGGCACAAGACATGTGCTAAGTACTGCTAAGTATGTCAAAGTCTAGAACGCACCGATGAGGTGAACCAGAGCAAATAAAATAATACCAGAGTTACCAAGTAGTTCACTAACAACCACCCAGAATACTCAAAAATCTAAAATGAACTTTATGCATTGCTATGTACATGCATCACAGGTTTACATCAGTGGTTTTCACATTAACCAAAGAGCCCTATTTTTAGATTCAGATTAGATTTGAGCAAATTGTAGGTGCAGAGCAATGAAATGCAGTTAACATCTAACCAAAAGTGCAAAATATAGATTTATTTACAGATAAGTGCAAGAAGTAGGCTGTTACCTCACTAAGTGATGCTATATCATATAATACATGCAAAAGAAACTTTTGTATAAGGTTTATACTAAGGCGTTTGAATGCATTGCACTTTGCAGAAGATGTCAAACCGAATGTGTGAGAAACAGCAGTGTGTAAACTGCATCTGTCAAGACAAGCACACACTCAAACACCCTTAGCTCAACTCCGTGCAGAACTTTGCATTCTGCAGCTCATGTGATCTGCAGTTAAGGACATCTATGTAAACGAGCTGCCACAACCACTGGGTTCCTCTCTAGTTTGAGATGCAAATTCTCAAGATGTTTGAATACTATGTCTTCTTTGAATCCGACAGCTTTGGCAAAACATAAAATGTGGGGCAACGAACTAGTTGCCTAGCCTTTTAGAAATCAAACTAAAGGTTTTTTCCAGTCATCATAGACAAGAGGTCAGTAGTATGTGTTGAGTCGTGATGAGCAGGGTTTCCTCTTTGTGCAGTGTGTGTGTAACCAACAGAGGCTGAAGTTAGAGGCTCAGCGTTTTGAATGTTCATGATTAGTACAAAGTGGGCAGATTTTTATCTGGCCCCAGAGAGGGCAAATAACACTTTTTGAATGGCTCAGCCAGTTGCATGACAATGGCTGCGGGGCTGAACAAACCGCATGCCTTCCCCCCCGAGTTGCCCGGCTGGGGTGGAGGCCTCCTCTCATACTCACTCGCTCACAAATCACCCCTTGTTCATTAATGCACTCATTTGTATTCTCCCTCACTGCCCTACAGTTTCTCATTCACAATGTCACCTGTCCTTTCTCTCACAGCACGCTCACAGTTAACATACGTTGACAACACGAGGCTTGACTGCTAAATGCCTTGACTTCATTGCTTCTTTGCTTCATTGAGTCCTGACAACTACCAGACAAGACCAGATTCTTTAGCACAGTTCACACTTTCCAGACTTAAATTGAGTCACTGTGATCTCCAAAAAACTGCTCAACTACTCTCTAAATATTAGATGATGCATGCAGACGTTTTGACAGCAAGGGCTGGCTCTTCGAAACAGATAGAATTGAAATGAGATGCAAAAATGCATTCATATACTGTAAATCATTTGGATTAATTACGGTTTGACGAAGTTGACAGTGGAAATTGGGACACATCTGAGAAAAGCTGCGCGTAGAAATCGGCTCTGATCTTGCTTAAAAGTTGTTTTGCGCAGAATGTTAGTTGTATTTGGACACATACTGTGCCACTGACACGACCTTAGCAGACCTTCTGATATTTTAGAGCATGTCTGATAAATTGACTTGCTGATAAAAATTAAAGCAGCTAATAAATAACTTTAACAGAAGTAAATGCGTGAACACATTTCTTTGCGATGTAATTGCGCTGTGCCTGTGCGGGCGCACGTAACATATGGAACACCCTCACTAACAAAAACCCTCCAGTTCAGTCAAATCTTCCCCTTTATTCCAGGCAAAACCCATATTTTAGCTGATAACAACCAGCGTTCTACTCCCAATTTGAAAGTGAGTGATTTTTGTCATTGTGAACACACCACAGCACACTGTGCACCACAACAAAATGTGACCTCTGCATTTGACCCATCCGTGAAGGAGTAGTGGGCAGCTAACAAGGGCAGCGCCCGCTGAGCGGCGCTTGGGGGACGGTACCTTGGTCATGAGTACCTCAGTGGTAACTTTACCAGGGCAAACACCCTACCGTTACGGATTATTCCGAATGCACATGCATAGCATTATTGTGACCCGGCTCTGAGTCGCGGCACACAAGATTGTGGGAAATTTCTCTTCCAGAAAGATGGGAATATATCAAGATATATATTGTGTATCGCGATATAGCTTAGAAATATCGCAATATGTTTTTAGACTTTTATACATAGTTTAATTAACAATGCTTTAATATATTTTGGTGTAATGACCTAGAGGTAGGGCACTTATCTATGAACTGAGAAGAGCCCTGGCTTCAAGTCTATCTCTGTCCTACGTCCAGCAGTACTACAATTCCTTCCCTGAGAAAAGAACCTTAAATCCCAAGTTGCTCAAGGAGACTGGCTCTGTAGTTAGAAATGATCCTAGTTGGAATGTTAAGATTCTGTTTTGCTTCTTTTAGTATCTTCAGCCTAATTAGTTGCAATTTATCAAGTTTATGTCCTGATCAGACAGTATGTGACCCCATGAGGTGTAGGTAACTTGTTATAGCAGAGACGCTGTCTACCCAAAAAGATCACTGGCCTGGATACTTCTCCAAAGCTTTTCCCCTCCTCTAAACTTTGTTGCATTAGGGGTGATGGAAGTTATGTGGTCAAAGGAAAAACTAACTTGTTATGTAAATGTTCCAGCCCGTGGCGTCAGCAGCTACTGTTCTGGCCCTTGGCTCGGAGCTGCAGCGGAGAAACACAGCACTCTTTATCTGCATGAGCGAGTTGTGACCAGGCACTTCTGTCACACTGTTCCTTGAAGGCATGTTTGTTTTTGCCAGCTTGACTTTTAAAAGTCATCAACATCGCTGGTTATGATGACTGACTGTTGTCCTTGCTTTTGTGCCATTGGAGACTGAAACACCCTGCTGTGATCTCACTGCCTCATATTGGTTCTTGCTATCTCATATTTTGTCTCTGATTCTTCAGACATTTTTACCTGTCTCCATTTTTATTCAAGGATAGGAGTGGTTTCCCTTAAGTGAAATAAACAGTGAGAGTAATCTAATATAAACTCAGTTTAAATCTAAATAAATTTCAGGGTTGGAGGCAGAATAACCTGAAAGCCACAATCATTGAGGCTAACCTCTTAACGTCCTTGTTCTTGACTCTTGATGTTCTCTGAATTAGGCTTGTGCTTATTTTTTTTAAAATCATGCTTGTGTATTTTTAAACTGTTCTATAAGAAAGTTTTTGCAGTATACTATTTGTAATATTTATTTTTACTCGATTTTTGAGTTTTTTGTGAAATTGTATCAAATTTGTCAAATTTTCTCTGCTTTTTTTGTGTTGATCCAATGCACATAGTCTTCTGGGAGAAATGGTGCAGTTTCTGGAAAAATTCCAGGGATGCCGATAATTTTGGCCATGACACAATTTTCTCTCTGAAATCTAATGCCTTTTCCCTTTCTCTTTCAGGACCGGAATCGGCCCTTTGATCCATTTAGCTTGCAAACTTTGGAGAATTCCTTAATGGATATGATAAGGACTGACCACGACAAAGGTAAACACCACCCTGTCGGGGGCCCACCCATGACTATCGCTGATATTGTATGGAGGAATCATTTTGCAGGTTAGGAATATTCATACATCCACGCTTACTCTTTTTTTGGCTTCATTCCAATCATCTCTGATTGACACGTTTTAATTTTTTGCTCTACATTGTCTTTTTCGACCAGTACAGTATGGTTTTGTTTTCTAGAAATCATTGCAAATCAAGCACTGCCTTACCTGCAAAATATGTGATGTGCATTATGTTTGTGTCTGTGTTTGTGTGTCCATCTGTCACATCAGTGGCTTTCGGATGTTTTCTGTTATGCTTTTATTTGAATCTGTCTTCATGATGCCTTTTTTCTAATGTTGGTATGAAGGATGTCTTTTCCATCCATTGTAGTGGATAAAAAAATATTTTTTTGACACTAAGGTGAGTTATGTGGACAAATAAGTGTGAGTCTGTGTGTAACTTATCCAAATATCAGCCTCTTCAGTTACACTATGTCAGAAAAAGGCACTTCTATGCTCATAACTTTGGCAAATGATGAACAGTTTTCAGATATGGTTCACTGTCGCATTCAGAATTCAATTTGCAACAAAGTGATTAAGTAAGTGATTATTGTGAACACACCACAGCACACAGTGCCTCACAATGTAACGTGTTGTCTGCAATTGAGCCTTTGCAGCACCTGGTGAGCAGTTCTTGGGTACCTTTCTCATGAGCAGTGGACTTAGTATTAGTTAGTAGTTACTTCTCCCAAGTAGTAACTGAGTTATTGCATTATTAATGTAACTAGTTACCAGGGAAGGTAACTATTGTTACCTTTTTTAATGTTCCTATATGTCAAGAGAATTTGGATCCCCCTCCTTAAATGGAAGCGTGCGACAATGAGAGGTGCTTCATGAGTTTAGAATAGTTTCTAACATGGACGTGGAGAAAACACTTTCTTCCTGGTTAAAATCGACATTTCACATATACATTCTTGCCTGTCGTCTTGGTGACGGGAACAGCCATGTCTGTACTTCCAGTTTAACAATGTCTCTTTTGAATGCTCTGGTCTCGCCATTGCTGCGTGTGTCTCTCGGTCGGTTGTGTGCGACTGTGCGTGTGTGTTTGTGTGTGAACGCCCGCCCAACTCTGCCCCTGATTGGTTTACCATCAAATTTTACTCTTCCTTTGCCAATCATCATCACTTATTCGTCTGTTTCGCCCCTCCCCCGTAAAAGAAAAGAATGAAAAACTTGAGAGAGCCTCGTCGTATGAAAATAGCTTTAATGAGCTTGACTATGGTAACGCCCCACGTATTGTTCTCAGTAACCATAACTGCGTTGTAACGATGGAAAAATTAATTAAATAGATTACCTGTTACTGGAAAAAATAACGCCGTTAATAATGCTGTTTATTTGTAATGCCGTTATTCCCTTCAGTGCTCATGAGTACCTCAGTGGCGGCTTTATCGGTCCGGGACTTGAAGTGGTGACCCCCCCGATCACTGGGCCTATTCCCTAGCCATTACACCAACTACCCCAATGCTTATATTGCTTAAAATTTGTATATTACAAAATCTTATAATGATTCCAATTTTATTCTAAATGCAACTATGAAAGAAGTCATGGGCAAAGATATAGAACTCCTTTTTTGACTTACAGTGTATATTTACCTCTATTTTGGAGCATTGCAATAGTCTCTTTAAACTATTTAGGAAAACTATAGCAACATTTTAAGAGTAAAGCTTTAGTCTGCAGCCCTGTTCTTTTCCAACAGTCAAAACACATCAAATAAATCTGTGGAGTGAATTGAATGTGAGCTGTGAGTTGGTGTTTGGGTAGTGGGAAGAGCCTAATTTTGGTCTGCCTTTAATGCAAATAAAGAGGAAAGCCAGACATAAACTGTTGAGTGAGAGGCCAAAATCTCCAGCAGTCTGCTTGCACTCGTTCTCTGAAAGCTGGGTAAAAACAACACGGCCATTCAGCAAGCTCACAATGGACACGCTACGGATCTCTGCTCGCTGGAGAGCTTCTGGAGTAGTCAAGATTTGGCCAAATGTTTATCAAGAAAATGTTTGCCTTCACCGACCACCTCTGTTGTAAGAAGTGTTCTTAGTGGCTTTAAATGAATAATTTGAATTCATATACACGCTTGCAATTTTTCCCTTTTTAACCTTTCCGGAGCCAGCACTCGTTTTAGAGACGTAGATGTTTGTGAGTCTGGGGCGGGATTGCCGTTAGCTGGGTCTGTTCACTCATGCATGGAGCTGTTTTTCAAGCCCTCATCGTGTTTTTTTGTGCTCTGGCCTACTTGGGTCCCTCTCAGGGAGACTGTGGTCGGGGTGGTGGTAGCGCCGTGGCACAGAGGCAGGGACTGTGTTTCAGAGGAAGCTTTTAGTATTCTGAGGAAACCACAGGTGAGGATGATAAAATGGAATAGGAGTAGAGCCGGTGTTCCAGACACAATGAGAAGTATCATTTATTTAGGAACATGTATATATTTCTATATATTGTATTTTTACTCTTTAGTTTTAGTTTTTTTGTAAAAATTCTTTACCTAAATCAGTTTTTAATTTAGAACCTCTAAAATTCTCAATACATTTTACTATATGTTGGACTAGTACAACTATGTATGTGACAAATCTTGAATCTTTTGGGAGAAACAGGGAGGGAATCTACTGGAACAATATATCACATACTTTCAGAAGACAACCCTAGAACCAACTCAAAGTTCTGTTTCTAATAGATTCTAATTTCCAGCAAATCTCTGCTCATCGGCTTGATGCAAGCAAGTTATTGTGAAATCGTGATTTGTAGGGCTGGGCGATATGATATGATATTTTACCTTGCGCCAGCCGATTTTACCATAGCTTTAGCCCAGGGTATTTTGAGTCTAGCCCGGGTAGCCAAAATAATTGTACAGTTGTTTAGCTTATTTATTTTAACATGCATGTGTCTGGAAATTAAATGATAATTTAGGCAGTCTACTATAGACTGTAGTTTACTATAACACCTTCTATATACTGTATACAAACTGAAAAAAAATCCTCAGCTCCTCTTTAAAGGCTGAAAACACCCCCAATTACGATTAATGAACCTTTTTTTTGTTTGTTTTGTACACTATTGTATGTTTGTACTGTGAATACACTTTTAAAGCTGAGATTTTTCTAATAAACTAGTCAAAGTAAACATTATCGTCATCTCTGCTGTATACTGTACAAGTACACAGAGAGATGAGACGATGTGGCTCCAGTTTGAACAGTTTTAACGGTACAAAGAACAAATACGGTACATAGAATAAGCAATATATAACGATTATAAAACATAATCTATTTATATTCTACTTTAAACTAGAAGTAGAATATAAAAATTGAAACTTTTAAACTAGAAAGAGAGACAATTTGGTTACATGTGGTATTCAGCCTACAGTTATGATCTTAGAGTTGTCTTTCACGCTGAATGTGCATAAGATCTGTTCATATCTTGAATCTTCATGTAAACTAGTGTAATATCTTTATGATTTTAAAATAAGTCAAGGTAACACACACAGTTGTCGTAGCAGACTGGGCGGGGCAGTGTAATATGGCACCACACATGATGGTATGTTTTTAAGAGGACAGTACATGAAAGTACACACAGTGGTGACATATTAACTGAATTTTAAAAGACACCAGTGTCTTGTTTCCGGATCTTTCCTCTTGTTGAAGTGGTTAGAAAGACAGAAACTGATTTTCTTCAACTAGGCATTAGATAGAAACACGTTGGAGTGTTCGATGGATTCCATTTTTTGACCTGATGTTTACAGTAACAGCTTAGTTTTAAAGTAAATTTAGGTTTAAGGTTGGATATGTACGTCAGGTCAAAAAATGGAATCCATCCCAAACTCAAATGTGTTTGTATCTATAACCCGCTCCCAACTGTTGCTAATGTTACAAACACTACAAATGAGCTGTTTACTCCTGCTGCCTTTAAAATAGTCAGAGTTTATTCATGAGAGCCAACGAGAACCTTCTTGATTTTTGCGGTCCTGTTAATTAACCACCTAGCAGAGTTCCCCTGAAATTATTTTCACTTACAAGTTTCACTTACCTTGTTTCACATACTTTACTTTGCCACTTTAAAAACGCCCACACATCCACAAGATTAAAAAAAAGCCCACATGTGACACTATCCATTTCTACAAGAGTACTGCCAGTCCTGTGCCTTGATCTGGTGGCACAAGAAACCATTTGACACCTCCTGGTCAGAAATGAACAATTAGTTTTTGAGAGGTCAGTGTGAACTGGTCTGTTGAGATCACATGAAATGTATAATACACTAGGTCAGGGTCAAGTTTCCTCAAAAACAGAGATCAAATTTTGAAATGTGAGTGTGAAGAAATATCAGATGTGAATGACTTTGGTGTTTAACTAGGGCAGAGTGATAGGACGTCAAATCTGTACCACAATTAATTTAAAGTTGTTACTTGATTACGATTGCAGTGGCAGATTGGAGAGGGTGGAGTCACATGACAACACACACAGCAGTATGTTTTTAAGGTGACGGTACATGAACGCACTGAGGAAAGTATTAAAGGTCCCATATTATAAAATGTTCAACAAGTTAAAACAGGTCTGTAAGCTCCACTAAACATGTCTCTGAAGTAGTTTGCTGAAAATATCTCTCAGATTAGGCATTTTCACCTGCTTTTTACCCCTCTATTACAGTCCCTTTCAGAACAGGCTGTTTCTCATTAGTATTCCTAAATGCAAATGAGCCGCTGCTGCCCACACCCAACTCTGGAACAGCACGTTGAGAGTTTACCTCACGTGAAAATAATCGACATGGCTGCTGCTAACTGACCATCCATACAGCCATACATGTTCAACACATCACTCCGCCGGTAGACTTCTTCATTGCGGTTCCTACGCTAGCGCTTGCGAGAAAACATTGCGGATCAGGAAGCGCTAACAGTTCTACCTGGTGGGTGGAGCTTCTCAGATAGGAGGGTGGAGTTATTCAAATGTCCCCTAATGTGACGTAGAAGTAGTGGAGAAATCTAAACGGCTCGTTTAAGCACACAATTTCTGACATTAGTAAATTAGTACTAATACAATTGACCATTTTTTAATCAAATGAATGTCCAAAGAACAGAAAAAGTACATTTGTTCATAATTTGGGACCTTTAACAGAATTTGTAATTGAAATAACCGACATAGGGAAACATTACTGATTAGAGATTATTGATTAGAGGTTCTAAATGTCAGTTTTGATTCGTTTTCATTGCCCAGGCCTATGTCTAACCCTTTACATTTACATTTATGGCTGATGCTTTCATCTGGAGCGTCCTCTTATTTCCTAATTACAAGTAAAGCATCGCTGAAGCAACTTGGGGTTAGGGGCCTTTCTTAGGGGCCCATGGTGGTAGTTCTAGCTGTAGGATTGAGCTGGAACCTTCTTGACCATTTACAGTTTATAGACTGTAGTGAGTAAAACCTTTAATTCATATGATTCACGTTTTTGGGCCGAGGCCATCTGCCCGACTCTTGGGGTCTGGAGAGGAATAAAGTGAGCAGTTTGCCTCAGACAGTGGGAACTCAGAAGAGAGAAGCCTCTTATGTGAAGGGCCATTTGAGATGGAGGAGGGTTTGGTTTGCACACACTCCCCCTCCCACCTCCCCTTGTGATCCACTCTCACTCCTGAATGCACATTAATCTGATTGGAATGGAATGCTCACAGAATTCACGTTTTGAAGGGATGAGTGGGAGAGGAGGGGAAGGCTTGGAGCAGGGCGGGATTCCTGAACAAATACAGCCTTTTTTTTTAACCAGACAAAACGTTTGAAGTAGCGGACGACCTTCAACGGAGGTCCACTTAACTTGTGTATGTGTGTGTGGGTTGGGGAAGTGGGCTTTAAGCCTGCCTCCCCCCTCAAAATATCAGGAACAACTAGGATCGCGGAGCAAAGACTCTGTTACGAAACACAATGATGCTTTGTGTAAAGGCTTATGCGTTTACACATGCACAGCCTTGTGCCTTCCAGACACAACGATCACACACTTGCGCGCGCGCACACACGCATACACACATACCCTGCCTGTAGCAGTTCTGCCGGTCCCTCACATGATCCACCGTGTGCTCTTGTTCAGATAGTTTTCACATTCAGGAAGTTTTCAGTTGTGGTAAGAGCAAAATTCCCCAATTACTATAGTTCTCACCCGCAGTCACACAAGCAGCAGAGCAGACAGAAGTGATCGATTTTCACTCACTTCGAGAAACAGCATCTTCTGGCATCGCTTTGTTGTTTGCCATCAATGATTTGCTCCATCCAAACAGAGAAAAATCTATTGAGGGGCATCAGATCTAAATGGTATAAGGCAGTGGTGGCACAGCGATCTGAACTGAAGACTGAGGGGTTGTATCCTGGGTGAATCGAAATGGTGGAGCTAGAAAAAGTATCAGTGCTGCCACTGTTGGCCCGTGAACAACGCGCTTAACCACAAGTTGCTTCAGGGAGATGATTCCTGAAACAAGCAAATGTGTAAAATTGCTTATTTAGCTATAGCTGCTTCTTTATAGAGTGAGTCAAAAAGGATACCACTGCATATCTATGGCCATAACATAACGCAAATGCGGCTTGATTTAATGGATCATGCTACTATTTAATGCAGTGTGGTGCCGGTCTCAGGGTTACGTTAGGGAGGGCATCCGATGTAAAACTTTTGCCAGTTCCAAATGCCGACAAAAAATGATAATTATTGTCATATTTGAAAATTTATTTACATTTTATTGTTCATTGTCAGAGTTGTCATGTATCGTTAATATACAAGATATTGTAGCTACACAGTTATGTGGTGGGCAATGTAATAATCACTTTACTATTCATTTTTACCATTTTTACATTTGTCTCAAATGTTTTGTTAAAGGCAATAAATGCATTAAAGTCCTACATTTTCAGCATTTTCTTAGTGTCTGTTTACTTTGGAGGGTTATTCATGGGATTTTGACAAATGGAGGATTTCTTATCTATATTCAAAAAAAAAAACATCTAATTTTAGCCAGACTTCAGTAAAACGAGCTAATGACTATAGGGAGAGAGCAAATTCCTAGTTAATGAGTTTCCATGACTACACAATTCAGTCCAACGTTCCACCTGTTAGCTGTGAGCTGGAAACTCCCACATCAGCAAATCGAGAGCAGCAATATCAGCGCTGAGCTACAAAGTTGGTGTGAATGCGCAAGGAGCTGTTGACTGTAATTGATGAAGCCATGATATGAAACCTGTAGGAAACTTGGCAGATTGGCTAACAGGACAAGGGCACAGTTGTGACCTGCGGTTTGCTGGCAGGAGAGATCTTGACATTCTGACCATACATTTACACACATTTTGTTACCTATGACTTCTTATGGAGTCACATTGGACTGGGATTCAATAAAAAATCTAAATATAAAAAATTGTTAAGTATTAGAGGGGAGAAAGTCAAGTTCAGTAGGAGAGATCAAGTTCGTGTCATCACTAAAAGTCTGTGGGAGTGAGAAATAGGCAGATCTGGGTGAGTGGGTAGGAGAAAATAATTAATGACAGACTGAAAAAAGGTGGGTGTAAATAAGGGATTAAAGGAAGAGAAGTCTTGTGGAAGTTTCTGCTTTTGCGTGGAGTTACAGGGCTTCCACTTGCCCCACCCGACTCAGCTATGTGTTCAACCTGCGCAAGACGCAGCCTGCCATTATGCTACAGGCTCTACAATCAGAATTTTGCCATTTGCCAGTGCATTTGGAAATGGATTCAGCATTATTTACATACGAAGAGGAATGGACGCTGTAATTGTGCTTCAAACCAAACATTGTAATTATTATGAAGGAATTAATTTGTGGTAAAGATTTACTTCACCAAGGATGAGTTGTTACTGTAATGTTTATTTTCATCAGATTTTCTTGATCTTTTCTTTTGGAGGTTTCTGGATAATGGGCCTTAGTGAAGAATTTCTTACGTTTTTCTCTTAAATTAGTTCTTAAGTAAGAAGTAAATAGTATAATATTATAGAAACTATAGAACTGAAGAAAACTCAATGGCTCAGTATTTTGCACAAACATGCTTTGCAGTAAAATTTGTGCAAGTGCTTTTCAGCAGTTGTAGATTCTCTTCTTATCTAGGAACAAATAAGAAAACATTGGTGAATGTCAGAATCTTTATGAAAGCTACGTAAGTGTGTTTTAAGAACAAATCTCTTCTTAAGAACAATTGGTGAACCAGACCTAATGAACTCAACGAGAGCTGATTTCTTTTAAAACATGACAGAAGTTAATATTCCGTCATCATCTCTATTTCTGCTCCCTGGCCTCAGTCCACATCTATAGGCTTCAGGCAGCGGCTACTTTAGCAGGCTAAAGTGTGTGGCTTTATATGGAGCCGGGAGGTTGTGACGGTGTCACGCCTGGCTCTGGAACAGGTGGGATAAACTCCAACACAGGAAGCATGTGGCGAGGAACTAGAGAAATTAACCATTTGTGAGATGAGAGTCCGAGGCACATTGTATCATGCCGTCATATATTGACCTGTTCAACTGAACAATATACGTCAAACATTTCACACTAAATTTGTATTGTGAAAATTTTATAACATTTTTTACCAAAGAAATATTAATCAGTTTTTGACTTCTTTGATCAAAGTTATTTTATTAGTTTGCTTTCCTTCTGTCTTGGAAAATTAAGCGTAATATGATCATAATCACTAATGAATACCTACTGCTGCCACATTTGCCATGTTAGTGCCAGATTATTTTTTATAGATTGTAGAACACTGTTCTAATCATGCAGGGCAGGGCATGACCACAGTAGTTCAAGACCTCATGTCATATTTTGTGACCCTACAGAGTTGGCATTTTAGAGTCAGCAGGTTTTCCTGCTTCCTTTGGTTGCGTTACTGGCCTCATGCCATTTGGTTTGAATGTGTGATGTGTAAAGGGATATCACACTCTATATATACACACATGCCCTTGCCCTGGCCCTGTCTGCTGGCTCGGGGTGGGTAGAGCACAGTTTTAGCTTTTTCTATGTCTTAATTTGCTTTCCAATACATTATAAAGTGGTTGGCATAAGGCAACAAACAATGATTCTCACATAGTTGGTAGTGTTTTACAAATTAAAGGAGTTAAATCTGAAATCCCTCCCTTTTTTGACGTGTAGTGTTTCAAGTCATAATTGCAATATGATGTATAATAATGGTTTTAAACCATTGATGCAAAAATATAAATGGTTAACGTGGCTAAAATTGGTTTATATGTATATTAATTTCTTTTTTAATTTCTTTATATTTATGCAAAAGAGTAGAGTCTTTACCAGGTTGAAACATTTCCAAACATTTCTGCTTGTGCAGTGTATAGAATAAATTCAGTATATTGTATTTTTGCATCCGTACCTTCACTATGCAGGAACTACATAGCTGGTGAACTTGACCATTAACTCCCAGCACCTGGAATTTGCTAACCTTTCCTTTTTACTTCTGCATATCTGGGGGATTGCTGGACTTTTGTTAACATTTACACTCGCTGCTCTAATCAAACAGCGGAAGAGAGATGGGAATTGAACAGATTTAGCAAAGTCCAAGAGCCCAGAGTGGAAAAAGTCACCCATGCCCTTCTCCATCAGATTTCCACTGCTTAAGGGGCATACCCACATCTATTTTAGGGTCTTGTGTGTGTATGAGATGTTGCTTTCACTTGCACACATGGAACCCTGCAGAGCCAGGGCCCCTTATACTCAGCTGTCCCTCTTACACTCATCTGAGCTCAATTTGTTCACCGCCTAGAAGCCGTCTCTTACAAGCTGATACTCAATAAGTAATTGTGAGATGATTTTCTTAAGGTGTGGTAAATATTGAAAGCACACAATGAAAGCATGAAATGAAATTATTTGTGACTTTTTTTGATAATTTAAAATCAAATTACTGCAAAAAAAGCATCAAAAACTGAAGTACTACTCAAGGTCTACAATATGCAGTGCTGCTAATTAGCCCTGTGTTTAGTTTTTGGCTCATTGCCAGTACCAGCGTCTTCTGGGGGAAGAAATAATCACACTGTGTGTACCACAAATTGGAACAGTGTGTTAAATGAATTCTCTAAATTCAGTTTTTCCACAAAACACATTAGAATAAGATAATATATTATAGAGAGCCAGGCTTACTTTAACCCGTAGATAGACTCTGAGGCTCGGGGCTATAGAGATTGGTACTGTAAATTTCTACATGATATTTTGTCATTCTTTTAGTCAGTGTTAGCACAGCTTGTATCTGGAGCAAACATGACGGGTAAATGAGGACAGATTGGAGCTGAGCTGTGTGGATGCACTGATCCAAATGTGCAGCAGACTGTTGAAGACAAACGTCAAATTCTCTCCGGTATTTGGTTTACATGGTGTTGGTAAAACAGGAATGGCTTTCTCTCTATTCTGCTTTTTTATGGAGGTATCTGGACATTGTGACTTATTCATTCTAATAATTCACATTAACAATCTTATAAAAAGGGAGAAAAACAGTATTCATTGTTGAATGAATACTTCAACTTTATTGAAGTAATCAGTCTAGGCTCTGCTAAGTATTGAGAGATCATCCAAAAAATGAACACAAGTCAGACAGAATGAGTTTAATGTTTTATACTTGTGGTCACCCCTTCATTTTTAAACTATTGAGGAGATCTTTGGATTGTTGTTTGCTGTTGTAAAACGAGAACAGCAGAGGAATTGTTGCTTAGTCTTTCATTAAAGAGAAACTGAAAAATCAGGACCTCGTAACATCATATTCACAGCACGTTTGCCAGTTTTGTTTTGGACGTCAAGTTGCGATGATAGACTGTGATCACAGCAAAGCAGACGCGTGACAGAGATTTGCGCAGGAATGTCTGCTCTGCAAAACCAGAATGCAGTTTGTTATCAATGAGTGAGAGATACTGATACAAGATACATCTTTGTCTCCCGCTGTCAGGCTAAATATTTGTTAGAATTCATGTCACGTGAGATTTTATCAAAATTGGGACCCAACTGCACAACCGAAGCACAAACCTGTTCATCGTTCAGCAGAGGTTTCCTATTTTCCCATTTGCCCATTTAGATTTCTGCCAATTTATTGGTCCAGATGTTGGTGTAAAATGATTAATTTAACTAGAGACTTTCCACGGAAGCAGGGAATGGCCATGGTTAAATTGAGAGTCTCCCCACTGTCCAGACCACCCCAGTGAGGAATGGAGTGAGTAGAACTTCACCGCTTGCCACTACATGGCACTGCTGGGATTGGATCTGAGCCAGATGGTTCATTTGCATGTTACTGACACTTTTTATGCGTGTGACGGTGTGGTTTTGGAAACAAGAACCAGCTTCATATCAGAATGTTCACTGTGATGGGAACCATCATTTTAGCCTTGTTGACTCTCACTGTTGATCCCCAGATATTTTTCTTTCTGTGTTTTCATCTGTGCTGTTAGGGGATGTACTCAAGAAGAGAGTCTGTGTTTGTGTGGAAAATAGAAGAAAATCAAACAGCTCCTACTGCGATCACAGTGGTGCTTTCCAAATGTAATTGCGATGGTATTTTTTAAATATAAATGGCCTCGGGTCTGAATGTGTGTGTTGATTAGTAGGATCTTATAAGGTAAATTTACCACTCAGCACATTTATTTTAGCTCATGTAGCTGCCAGAAATTACCTCTGGCAAACCCAGAATAGTGCTTCATGTTGGAGTTTAGGTGAGAACATGCCTGGGAGAGTGCCCCAAGCCACTCAGTTTTTACATTTCCATACTTTTGAGACGATTTTAAGTCTTTCTTAGAGATTTTGCACAAAATTAGGTTGATAATACAGGATAAATTCATCATTCATTCATTCATTCATTTTCCGAGCCACTTAATCCCCATTGGGGTCGTGGGAACTACGGGCGCAAGGCGGGAACCAACCCTGGGTAGGCGCCAACACACCACAGGGCATACATACTCACACCATCACACTCCCATTTACACCTTACAGGGCCAATTTAGAGTCACCAATTAATTGCTAGTGCATGCTTTTGGACTGTGGGAGGAAACCGGAGACCCGGAGAAAACCCACAGAGCATTTAATTAGTAATTAATTACTTTAAATAAGCTATGGAGTCAATTTGAAATTCAATTTCTATTTCATGCCTCATGTCATGTAGCTTGCATGGAAAGTCATTCCGGAATTGTGTTGGTTTATAGGAGTAGGCTGACATCTGAAGCTGGTTTGTGAAATGTTTACACAATAAATCGTAGGTCTAAATCCTGCTCCACCCTACCTCTAAAATTACCATCACTGGACCCCAAAGCAAGACCCTTAGCCCTAAGTTTCTCCAGTGATACTGTCCCTGTAACTAGTAAAAGGATGTCGCTCTGGTTGAGCACCTGCCAATGAACTATATTATAATATTGTAGTTATGTTATAATGCCTTGTATTTTAATAACTTATTTGGACAGTGCAAAGCTCTTTTAGATTACATCGCTCAGTATCCCCTCATGTACATTTTCGATTCTCAGTTTCTATAAGCAAATGGCAGCAGGTGATATTTACAGCCACCATCTTCCTCAACACCTGCAGTCTCTATACAGTGTTGGGGAGAAATGGAAAACATGTACCGACGTTACGTATTCAGATTACAAATGATGGATAACTGTATTCTGTTACAACTTGAATAGATGGTAATCGGAATACAGTTACTTTGTTAAAAATATTGGATTACACGACACTGTTTTTCTGTTTACCATGTTTATTCTCTCTGTAATAAAGTATGGTAATTCCATTCATTACCAGTAGCCCTTCAGAGCATGCAACCAAAGATTCTAATGTAAACGTCCATTCATCATAATTTGCCGCAGTCACACAATGGAGGAGTCAGAGCCAGGGCAGAAACACATTTGGGTCTTGGAAACTCAGACAACACTTCACATTAAAAGAAGACAGAGGGCGGAATATGAAGAGTGTCATTACCACATTCATACAGTTGTAAAAAGCAACACAATGTGGAAGTAATCCAAAGTATTCAGAATATGTTACTCACATTGAGTAATCTAACGGAATATGTTACCAATTACATTTTGGGGCATGTATTCTGTAGTGGAACACACTTTAAAAGTAACCTTCCCAACACTGTCTGTATGTACAACTAGAAAAACACCCCAAAAAGGTTTTTTTAACGGTTACTGTTGAAAGCGGTTGGAGCTGTAAGGTGTTGCGCAAGTGTGCTGACAGTAGCATTGATTGACGTGAATGTAGAGATAGCGAGGCAGAGGCCTGTGGCAGTGCTGATGTGGCTCCTTCTGTGCAAATTCACACACAAGTTCCCTATCACTGTCACCTTGTTTGCATACAAGTCAGTCAGAACCTGTTGAAGCTGTGGGCGAACCCCCGTGAGATTTCCCAACAACACCAGAGAGCGTGGAAGCATCTCTGCTGCTTAGCTGTAAAGGCAACCGCTTTTCAACATGGTGCATTAAAAAGGAACATTTAAAGGGATGGTTTGACCTAAAAAACATGTAACCTCATTATTTTGTTTACATGGCTGAAGAAAAATGAGCTTTTTGTTAGTGATCACCACTATGCTATCTGTGAATAGATAATAAAACCACAAAATGACTTGATGTGTAACAAATACAAACTTTCCCAGTTTTGTAGAGAATGGGTAGGACATGTAGTGGCAAGTCAGTTAGAGATGATGAAGAACTCAACATGGGATTTGACAAGTTTTGAAAGTTTGACCTGTATCACATTTTCATATGCATTATTATACTTTTATTGACTGTAAGTGTCCTCTTAAAAAAATGTCCTCTGACATCATATTAACCGGGAGTGTGGTGATGGCGTAGGTAAATTCTACGCTGTCCTTTACATTTAAATTCACTAGTTAACTCTTTCACCCACTGGCTGATGTAATAGCTTGTTAAATATCTAACCCTTGTCTGGTGATCCACGTTATAACTATAAAAGACAACTTTTTGTAGGTCAGTAGTGACGAATCAAAGAGAAGACTTTCCCCTGCTGATACAGGTACTCAAATTTAGAAGACGCTGTAAATGTATTAAATAAACACAAAAGTGTGTGCAAAAATGTTTGATTGGGTTTTAACTTGATCTATTCCTTTAACTTATATATAAAGATACAAAATATATGCAATTTGATACCTGGCACATACTAGTCCTCCTCCTGCCCCTCAGCAGTGGTCACTTTTGTGAAGAATCTTTTACTAGATTGGCTTGATGTTTAAAGGCTTGCATGACTTCTTAGTCCAGTAGAGATTCTGAAATATGTAAAAATACTGCTATGTTTTATACATTATACCAGACGAGAGTGGGTGACGGTTGACATGACAGTTGTTGTCTGTGATTTCACATTTCGGCAAGTTTAGTTTAAAAACTCTGTGCCCCAATACATATGCAGTCTGTGTTGCCCCCTCTACAGACAAAGTCACATTTCGTTCCAGGCATCGAGCGCCCTCAGCCAGTTGCTCCCCGCACCTCCAACCCCCCCAACTATGACGCCCATGTACCATGTATATGTTCCTAGTAATAGAATGTATCTTGCATAATTATGGAAAATTCAACTGAAGCTAGCCATTGCAGCAAGATTGTTGTTCCTGGAGTTCCTATATTGTAAAAACCTGAGTCAATGTTATAGTGTAAATTGTTTTGTGATGTGTTTGTGTGAGCGTGATTCATTCCATGAGGTCCAGGAGATTTCTAATGTCTAGTCACCATCTTCTTGCGATTTTATCCAAATGACACTCATGCAGTGTGTCCTCCTCATGACTACACCACACCCTCTCATCCGAGTCACGTCATGTGAATGCAACAACAGTATAAAATCTTTGAAAGCCGTATGCCATGAGCTCGGCATTACAAAGTAGAGAGTGAGGTGTGTGTGTGTGTGTGTACATGTGAGTCAGAATAAATGAGAGAGACAGATTTATTCAGGCTACAGTTGGCCATTCTCTCTCCTCAGCTGGAATGGGGTGGTGTGGCTGAACTGTGAGCAGAATGCATTCTCTGTCAAATTCCCAGCATTCTATTCTCTATTGTCTGGTTTGTGAAGCGCCCTTTATACTGCAGAGTCCCGGGCCTTCGTTGCAGCAACAACAACAAAAAAAAAACGAGTGGAGAATTTTTTGAGAAATGTGCATTGCTGCATGTGGTGTACCATGTCTTTGTGAAATATTGTTATTCAGTTTTACTGAGCAAAGAGCAAACTTTGTAAATTAAACTGAAGAACAACATTTCAGAAAGACCAAATGATAATTCTAGTAATCAGGTAAGTCTCAGTCTTAACAGCAGAAATAGGCTTACTAGGTGTCATGTTCAAACGTATTGTTGTTTAGTGTATATTATTTCTCCCGTTTTATCTGAATACTCACTCATGTGCTCGTCTCTTGTGTTTCTCCCCCAGGACGCATGGGTTTAAACTTCCAACACCCAGCAGCAGAACACATAATGCCACTGAGTGAGTGATTTTTTTCATTTCACTCCATCTGAATGTTAACCATATTTATAGTAAGTCTGTATTTCACTGTTGTCACATATGCACAACACCAGTCATAGTGTGTTGATTTAGAAATCCAGTACCATCGCAAAATTACACAACTGTGTTTAAACAAATCCATTATGCAGAGTCTCCTTGGTGTCCTCCTCAGAGATAAATACATATAGTATTGGATTAGAGCTCAGGATCGGCCGATCCCCAAAGCCCAGGTACCGGTATCGGAACTGAAAAAGTTGGATTTGTACATCCCTAGGTGTCATGATGCGTCCACATTCATACATCAGTTCAATGACTAACAAGCCCATAGCATCAGTCCAAAATGAGAACATTGATTAGACATTAAACATATTGTAATATATTGTAACATCACTTTAGTTTGATCAGGATGATCAGCAATTTTTACTTGCTTTTTGCAATTTGTAATGAATGGAAATGATGGTATTAAATCTGCATATGATGCTGTTTCACATGAATTGCTGTCTCCTGAATTCTAGAACCAAAAAACAGATTTTACGTTATTGTCAGACATTGCATCGTTGTCAATTGAATTGATATAATATCCTGTGGCGATGAAACAAAACTTGACACTGACTTTGCGTTTGTGAGACTGTAGGCGCAGTAGCTGCCATCGTGACTAAAGCGGAGCTTCTCTGAGCAAAGCTCAGCCGGCACACATATGGAGCAGCTCCCTAAAAATAGCAGACATGAAAGATTATATACCCACGCCGTCCCCTCATCCAGCAGGTGCCATATGGCCACGAGGGGGGGACGGTTTCCATGAACAGGTCCAGTTTGGGTCAACAAGCCCACGTGTCCGGTTCGGAATGGGAGCAGCTGTCTGTGTCGTCCGAGTCTCGGGCAGGTCGTGCTGCTTAAATACAGTACGTGCGAACCGCAGCTTTGATGACGGACGTTTTTTGTGGTCTGACTCTGACAAGTTTCATCACAATACCAAATTATATCAAGTTCAGTGGACGACAGTACGATGTCTGCCATTATGACAATGTGTGCTATGATACAGTTTGGGTTTATTTCAGTTCAGGAATCAGCAGTCGATATGAGATGATATCAAATGCTGATTTAACACAGTCACTTCCATGCATATCAAATCATAAAGTATCATGTGACTTTTTTTATTCTTGAACTCAACCAGACATTTAAATGGAAAAGCACTCTTCTCTTTTAATGAAAACAGACATTCTAGTTAGTTTAAAGGGACGGTACAATATGTATGATGATCAATGTTTTCATTTTGGAGTAATGTAAGGGGCTCGCTGATCATTGGATAGATGTATCAGTGTAAATCGATGTATTGTTACCCCCTGGTATTTACTGGGAATGAAAGACCTCTCACCAGCAGGGTGGCACCACTCCCACTACTCCAAGGCTTTCACTAAAATACTGTTTTGTGGTCTCCCCAGTGTGCAGGCCTGTAAGTTGTGTTTCATGTGTAATTGCAAATGATACAATGCAGAGGTTACAGCCAGAATGAGTGGCATCAGCGTAGGTTCTCAGTCGTCCAGGATGTTGTCATCTTGAGGGCTTGAATAGAAGGCAACCGGACTCCTTTTCAAAATTCAGTGAAAAGACATTGCACCTCTCATCCGACAGGGTTCTTCAGTTAAAAGCTTTTTCTAAATATTTTAAACCTTTCTATGTATTGTGCCAGATTTAAATGCACAATTTCAGTTAAATTACCTTTTTAAAATTAGATCTAGACATGTATTGAAATACATGATTTAAAATTTATTTTCAGAGGCATATCTAGAGCTTTTGATGGATTCTGCCTCAAGCTAATGCTGATTTCTTATAGCATAACTTTGCTAATTTGTTTTTTTGGCATTCCCATATGTGTTATAGTAGAAATTAGCATTCATCAGTATGAGCAGTTATTTATGAAGCAGGGTTTGTATTCACTCTAGAAAACATGCAACACAATTTTTACAATAAACCCTATTTTTGCGTATCGGCACTTTCCGTCTACTACTGCCTGTACATACCCATGATCTTTTTAAATCTTATTTTAAAGGCAGTTTCTTAAATCTAGTTCTTTTTCTGAGAGAATACAGTCAAATAGTATATCTTAAGCTAATGAGCTGCTTTTTTCCCCTCAAAGTTTGTTTAATGATAGTGTGGCCTGCCTGCTTTAGCTGAATTGTATGTTCTGTTGACTGAAGAACTGAAGAACCGGTTGTGTTTTGGAGCTTTTTCCTGCTGTTACACTGAGACTTGCGTCGTCACCGCTTTTAAATCTGTGCCAAGATTGAGCTCACAGGCAGTGTTTCTCCTAAACGCTGTTCCTCACTGTGAGTCCTTTAAAACTGTGACAGCAATTATTCTCACACACAACGACTCAGAGAAGCTTCCAGTAGGTTCTTGTAACCTTCCACCAAATGCCTCAGAGCAAATTCCAGCCCAGGAAACCCTTCAGCTTTGGAGCAAATCCCCCCTCTGTAGGATAATATGGTTTCACAAGAGACTCTCTCACTCTTTCTCTCTCTCTCCCTCTCTCTCTCTCACACACACACACACACACACACACTCTCTCACTCTCTCTTACACACACTTTATTTTTCACTCTTGCTCTCACTGTATCTTGTGCCAGTCTGTTTCTATCTCACTATCTCTTGTATCTATGTATGTGTCTCTTTCTTTCTTTATTTCTTCCTTTCTCTCTCTCTCTTTGTCACACACACTTCCTAGTTTGCCCTTGTTCTCACTATCAGTCTCTGTTTCTGTCTCCCTCTCTTGCTGTTTGTATGTTTCTCTTTCTCCCTATGTCTCTCTCTCTTTCTCTCTCTCTCTCTTTCACCAGTCCATAAATTTCTTCTCTCTGTCTCTCTTGTTGTTGTCCCCCCCTGCATCTCCCTCTCTCTCTCTTGGTGTCTGTCTTTTTCTCTCCCCCTCTCTCATCTTGCCTCGACCATGCTGTTGCTAGGGACTGCGAACCCCCTGACCTCTGTATTTCTCACTCTTTTATCTTGCTCTCTCTTACACTCCCCCGCCGCCACCCCCTCTCTCTCCTGCCCATGTATGTCTCATTTTTTATATCTACCTCTTCACTGTCTCCATCTCTTGGTGTCTTGTCTTTTTCTGATCCCTTCTTTCTCACTCTCTTCCTCATCTCCCTCTTGTTGCTAGGCACTGTGGACCCCCTGACCTCCGGTCAGACTCCGGGTCTGTAGTTCTGCTCCCAGCAGCAAGACACACAAGACAGTCTTTTAATGAAAAGTTCAGGATGTGTGATGCTGCTTCCTCGCTCCACAGGCTCCTACTCCAGCCCGTATCTCGTTGTTTGCTTTATAAAGGGACGGCTCTTCAGACCTTTTAGGCTCATCTCTCCCCGTCTCAGCGTGAGCCACATTCAGTCTCGACTCCTGCAGTGCTCTTACGGGATAAATGCGGCGCATGCGTTGCTGCCCTGCCCGATGTGGGACTGGGTGGTCCGAGTGAAGGAATGGAGGAGTGTGTGTTAGTGCTGGGATGATATAGAGGAACGTGGGGGTTATGGCTTTTGAGCGGCGTACACGCACAGCCCAGTCGAACAAACAAAGCGTGTCTCATGAAAGCAGGATCCATTTATCCGCACGCTGGAGTCCGTTATGGAGGATGCAGGAGCCAAGAATGTCAGGCATGTGGGAAGCACCTATTTAGTGCGGCTGTCTGGACTGTGTGTGGAGACGTAGCAGATTTACACAGCACAAAATGAAGGCCAGAACAGCTAAGTCCTGGTTTTACTGTGAGTGTCTGGGTGGATGGGGCAGGTTGTGAGGATCTGATTTGATTCTAAAGAACAGGAAAATTTTTAGGCACAGTCTTGTTTACATCTAGTGACATCTATTTACATCATTGTGAGGGTCAATACGGTATCTCACTAAGATATTTGGGGTATTGAGGTTAAGCTGAGGAATCGGTGTAGCTCTAGTGTTATTGACAAAGATAGAGTGTATGTGGGTGGGTAGGTGTTGAGTAGTTAAAAGGGGAGATCAAAATTTTGTGATCAACCCCTAAATTACTATATTTATTTTGCAGTCTTTCTATTTGCTGGAACTTGTGTTGTGAGATATATGGCATTATACATCATCCATACTAATTTTACTGTGTGTGTATGAGGGGGAGAGTTTTTAGGTGGTGCTGAGGATCTGATTATCCCTTTAAATGTTAGCTGTAGTATCATTTACATCTAGACATTATAGGGATCCATACAGAATCACACAAAGATGGCAAGACACAACTCTGTGCGTGTGTGTGTGTGTTCATGTATTTATCGCATTGTGGGGACCTTTTTGTCCCCTAAAACCACTTTTATCTGTTTTTTTGGGCTTTGTGGGGACATTTGAGAGGTCCCCATGAGGAGAAATGACTTTATAGAAAATGTGCTTGTTTTATTTGAGAAACTAAAAGGGGTAAAAGATGTGCTTTCGGTTACTGAGGTTAAGGTTAGGGTTAGGATTAGGTGTAGGTGTAAAATTATCTACTTTAGTCATTATGGGAGCCTATGGAAAGACCCCACAAAGATAGTAATACAAGACTGTGTGTGTGTGTGTGTGTGTGTGTGTCTGTGAGTGAGTACCTGTGTGAGCATGTTTATGACTAGAGGTGTCAAAAGCACACACATTCTTCACTTAAGTAGAAGTATAGACACGTGTTTAAAAAGACTCTAGTAAAAGTTGAAGTATTGATTTGACTTCATTACTCGAGTTAAAGTGAAAGTACAGGCTCTAAAACATACTTAAAGTATAAAAGTATAAAAAGCCATATGAATACATATGACGCTCCATTGTTCATTACCATCATTATACATGATGACTCCTCTATCCTAAACACATCATACGACAAATATTATAGTGCTGTAAAGAGCGCGGTATAAATAAACTCAGCTGAACTGAATTTGGTGGAGCTGAGCTTCTTTCTGCACCGCAATCACCATATCATTTCCCAACGTGTTGCCGTCTGCTTTTAGTTTCTTTTTCTCTCACGTTGTGTCTAATGTGTTGTGCGTCATGTGCAGAAACGAATACACCAATGAGATTGTCTTTTCTGTGTGCGTTTACAACATTTTTAAGCCTCAAGCAAGTTGTCTGGATGGCGCACATTATTGATATGGAATAGATAAAATGCAGGGCAAAATGCCCTAATAAATGTCATTTAAATTAAACGAAACAAGTACAAGTACAGGCATTCATGCTACAAATGTACATAGTAAAAGTTAAAAGTTGGCACTTTACATTTACTTGAACTTGTGTTGCACCGCCATAAATGTACAGTCATTTCCTTATTTCTAATCATCAGTGTCTAGGTAAGGGAAAGGTGGGGAATATGACATACCACTCATACGGCACGCTCCATGTGTACACAGAGTGACGTGTGTTTGATGCGTGATCCGTTGCACTTTGACTTCCAGCAGGATGAAAGAGGGCCAGACGTCATGCTGTGTTTTGGTGTAGAGGTGGATTGCCAACTTATTTAAGTGTATGTGGGGTTTAAAAATAAAACAAAGTTTCTCATTGTATACAAGCTCAACTTCCTGTGTTCCGAATAGTGTAATTTACTTAAAGATAGATTTCCACTCCATGACACCCAAAGCACTTCACTGAAAATAGCAGCTGGAAACAGCTGGTGTTGTGTTAACACCCGTTTCAGCGCGTGCAGTAATTAACAAACCCTCCCTGAGCTAAGTCAGGTGTGTTAGAGCAGAGGAAAACACAACTACACACAGTCTCAGAGGTAGTGTTTGGCTCACAGGAAGGTGCTATCTGAGGAAATAACAGGTCAGTATTGATAGCAGATCTGGATCTTGTACCGGGAAGCTGGAGCTGTGTGTTGCCTGGTCGTATGTTCATTTTAAGGTAGAACTGAATGGAACAGTATAAATTACACTTGTTAAAGTTAGACTACCTTAAATTACATGTTACCTGCCAGGCCATCTAGTGCACAGTATGGGAAAATGAATATCGTAATATTTGTATCGTGAAAGCGTAACAGTTGGCACCGTGATCAGATGTAGATTCAAGTTCTGGACCTGTAAAGGTACCACTGAGGTACTCGTGAGCAAGTTTCTGACCCCAAGCACTGCTCCCCGGGCACTGCTACTGTCAGCTGCCCAGAGGTCACATTTCGTTGTGGTGCAGTGTGTGGTGTGCTGTGGTTAACAA